>JAOYMO020033677.1:0-12869 GCA_025802455.2 Iodosphaeria phyllophila | reverse complement strand
CCGTAGACCGGCCCTTAGTGTGCATGGATTGTCACTCTAAATTCTTCCAGAATATGCAGAAACCTTGACTGCTATTGGAATTTTTGGTAGTATACTATGCTAGGTTTGCCACGTAGAGTCATGCACGGAAACTTGTCTCACAATGAGAACAAGAACTGGTCGTGATTGGATTCGAAGAAGTCTGAGTGATCGCCGAGCCCCCCAGGGTAGAAAGCGAAAACTTTGGTATGCTACAATGTCAAAAAAAAGAGGCGAAGGAAATATGGATTAATGAATACGTTAGATTGCAACGCGTTCTCATTGAAGACCGATTGGATTACAGCTTATACCCAGCAAGAATATTACACTTCAGCCAATGCCACATCATCTCCCAGTCCCGATCGACATTCTTGGCTACGGTACTCGGTTGTACAAGCCCCTTCTAAGCTTAAGCGGTGCTTGTTGTTGTACTAAGTCAACATTATTGTAAGAAATAGACTGTGTAATCAGTATCTACCTAGGCCAGCGAATAGTGAATTCTTGCAGACACGAAATAGGCACGAAAGAACGCATCAATATTTTTTTTGAGACGATATCCGTATATTCCCACCACCCAACGGTTTGTTTTGCCAAGGTTCCTATTTCCCATGGCTCTCGGCCTGTTGTAACCAGAATAGGGGGAAGCATATCCCTTCTCCTAATCGGAAAATTCTCAAAGCCGGAGCCCACATAACCGGGTCCCAGTCACCGTACCGATTTCTCGACCTTCAACGCGAAATAGTCCATTGTGATGATCGTTATTGTAGTCACCTACATCATTGAGCGACCTCTCAATCGCCTACCAAGCCTCTGTTCGGAATATCTGCCACTACGGGAAACCGAAGCTGCCCCCTCCCTCATGCTTCGAGCTTTTGTTCTTGTCGAAAATATCCCGGGATATTGAATGGCTGGTAGATTAGGTACGGCACAAATACAAGGTCAATTTGTCCATCACCAACATCAGGACTTCACACAAATGAAATCAATCCTTTGAAGCTCCACCACTGCTCTCTCTATCACTTTAGAAACCAATACTACGTACGTTGGACTCATATGCGTAACGGTATCCTATATTCCATGACTGCCTCTGTATGTTGAAGACCGCGCTATTAGAGGTCGAGAATTGGGTGCGGGTTCCGACTTGGAGAACGTTTGCCCTATCATTATTTTGAGCTATTGCCTGTTGATTCGAACTGTCCTGTGTTTGTATTAAATTGTCTGTAATTGCGTTCCAGCGTCTACTGCTGTCGCCTAATGATGAGGGTTACATGCACGCTCGTTTTAGGAAATATTGCTTATACTGAGGACTTGAAGGTAACTTAGCTGTTTATAGCCTAGCACCGGATTTGATCCCGCGTTCTGCCCACAATCTCTGCGGCACGATTTCCGAGTGAGCACTCGCTTGCCCTTTCTGAGCCACGTGCAGGTTGTGGAGCGCAAGCTAATCTTTCACCGAAGGTGTCGACCTGCCATTGAATATCCACCCACGCAGTTGACGCACTTACTGTACCAATGCGGCCTACACAGTACCAAGGACAACTGCCGTTCGTGTGGGGTCCGGGGCAACAAGACTGTTGCCCACTGTGGACTACACTCTATCTTCGTAACCTCAAAATATTCATTTCAGAGCAGACATACTCTCTACTGCGTCTGTCAGAGCGACCGTCTATCTCCAGGATAGTCTCTCAAGAACGAGCTTATGCCCCACGGTTAGTCTCGATACATGAGATCTCACTTCTAAAAACCCTATCCTGAGTCTAGATTCTCGATTAGTTGACTGTGTGGCTTGCGCTCTGCTATTCAAGGCCTGTGATAGGTTCGCCCGTTAGGAGAAAAAGTCACACTGAGAACTATTCCACTGATAGAAGGATTCTATCAAATTGAGCCTGAATGAAAAGACTGCTACTTCGTATGTAGATTTAAATTGGGAATCTACAGTATCTCTAGAACCGGAGCCAGTTCGCTCAAACCTGCAATGAACAGCATCCGTCCAGCGTTGCCAGAATAAAAGTGGGGCTTTTGCAATTCAATCCTCGCTCGAGCTGAAGAGGCCCCGTACCGGTAGCCGCCAGTTCGGCTTGCTCTTCGGGAGCCCTACTGCCATATCGACTGAATACTCTGGAGTTCCAATTCAAAGGCTCCACCATGATCATGTCCACAAGCAAGATAACGCGGTATCTTTGAGCTGAATACTTGCGGATAGTAAACAACCCCTGATCTTCGAGATTTCGAAACAGCTGCTGCTAAGCCGGATAACACTTTAGTGTGTGGACATTACGGTGCCCAACAATGCGAATATCTAATGATCTGAAGAACTTTTCTGCTGAAAATGCAGGTACAACTGACTGATATTCAAAACACCTGCATCATGCTCCGTCCTAAAATCCGGGTCATAAATTTAGAGATAGTGCATCAAAATTCTTGTGTTGCACATAGGGGTTCAACCAAAGCCGCGTTTCATGCGGATGCGCGCAGCCAGAAGCCCAAGTCTGGGGAAGGGGGACCTTGAACGAGCCTTGTGACTTGCCTTCCAGGGTACTTCCTCATCAATCTCATGGAGGGGCAATACACGCAGACGCGGCAGTGATTTGATTCGTCTCGACTTGAAGCGTGTTGAGGCTGAGCTGATTAAGTCCATCCACGATGAACCCTCTTTGATTGGCTGCTCGGCCACTATTACATCACTCTTCATCCATCCAACGTTTAAAGGGTGTGGGCGAAGCTTGGAAAAATGATGCCCGATTGCCTAAACCGGTTGAAGACCACGGGGGCCATCTCTCAGTTCCAAGTCTCTTTTCCGGATGGCTATCTGGGTCGAAGCTAGACCCTTTCCTCACATTAAACAAACCCCTACTAAGTGATCACTCATATTGATGCACCCAAATCTCATCGGGCAAGATGGGCATGCCCTACTCCCGCCAAGTCAACGCCGCGTACGAACAAGTGACGCCGCTCGTGACGCGCGGCTTCTCGGTAGCACGCACGACGCAGAAGATCTCCGTATTACTAGCGTGGTTGCAACTCTTGACGGCGGGGGTGCAAGCAGCGACCCTGCTGGCGCTGGTAGCTCTGCTCGTTGCCATCAACCCGGACACGATCGAAGAACGAGATCGTCTCGTCACGCCAGTCATTCGCTGGACTGCTAGCTGGCTGCTTGAGTACGGGACTGCCATCGCCCTGTGCCTACGCGTTGGTGTCGTGCTTTCTATAGGCGGCTTGGGGCTGTTTCTGTGGGATCAGTCGAAAGAGGAACAGAAGAGACGGATGGAGGAGGGCAAGGAGGACGACATGTTGGAAGGTTAAGGGGTTCCCATGTACCAGGAGGGCGCGGGGGCGTTAATGAAGCATGGTGTCGAGATTTCGAGGTGCGATGATCAAAACGACCTTTTCGATGGATATGGTACACCAAAATAATACTGGTGGTGATAATTCTGGATAGGGTTGATGGGGAAATGTCGTACAGAGGCGTAAATAAGTTATGAGTAGTAAAAGAAGAGGGATGCCAAGAGGGCATGTATTGGCGGTAGCGTCAAAGCTGTGTAGAAATGAGATCATGTTGAGACAAGAGCTGGGATATATGTTTTTTGAGTGGAAGATTGATACCTATGGAACTACCGTCAATGAAGACTGTTAGGTCGTGTTTGCTTAGTAATGTACAATGGAAGAATAAGATAGGACAGAGACATACCCAAGATATGAAGCGATTGTTCGAAATACGAACTTCCAACGAAACCATCAGGTACTTAAAGATGGCTAGCACAATCATGTTATCATAAGCACAACTGCTAACCTACGATGAGATTATGGTACACCAGTTCAAAGCGTAAAAGTCGGTCGCAATGATGGCTGACATTATTGTATGAAACGTTACCATTGTCCTATTGGAGTACACCCTGCGCAATGCTGTGCCTTTAGCTCTATCTTGTCCCAACGCCAGACGCGGATACACTCTGTTGAAATCACCTGTTGCGCCGCTCACGGTTCTCAACCAAGATTGATTGACCCGCATGTATGCAATACGCATCCCAGGGTTGTAAATCCAAGATGATCAACCCGTATCCATAGTGCAATCCGCCACCCATGATAACAATTCTTCATGAACCGGCCCACCATGAATCAACCGCTCACAGCGAACGCCCACCCACTGAGTTTCCCCAATGAAACCGTCCACAACGCACCATCCGTGTTACTCTCAAGAGGGCCTTGCGTCTTCAGGCCAGTCCGGGAGGGTCCTTGAAATCAGATAGTTCGTCAAGAAAGGTCTTCCACAACTGCCCCGGGTACGGTGCTGGAATGTTCTGATCATGGCAGTCCATGTATGATCCTGTGGGCCAGCTCATCATTCCAAGCGGCTTGATCCTCGGCGTCCAGACATTCGTAGATGGCCGCTGAAGTAATGTTGTCTAGAACCTGTTCGAGCAGGTTGCTGGAGCAAATTTCGTTGTTAAAGGTCGCAGAACCGCTTTTTCTCCCGCACTTGCTGTCATGGACCGACTTGGGCGCAGAAGCAGGGGTGTCTGATGGTTCATGTGGGTCAACCGAGGCTCTGACCGTGCGATTTGAAGGGGTTGAAGGGGAAGCGGAGCAAGAACCCGAGACAGAAGGACCATAGGGATGAAAATTCTGGGAGGGAAGATCAAGGAAGAAAGAACCCTGTGAGATAGAACGGCTAGCCGAAGAGTGATCGAAAAGGGGATTAGAATCTGTTTCGATATTATGAACAACGCCGCACGCCATGTTGAAGGCTGATTTCCTTGGACGCTGGTCAAAGCTATGCTCGGGATGCGATTTGCCCGAATCGATGTTTTCATTGCGATGAAGTAGGGCAGGGCTATCCGGACGAAGCGAGGATTTCACTCTCTTGGAATATATCGGCGCTTCCTTGCTGTTGCCTTCATCAGCACTGTTGGATAGAGGAGTGCCGGTATTCATGTTGGAATCTATGGTCCTATCGATGTGCGAAGGGCAGCTTGAGCCTAATCCTGGCTTGCGTATCTTGATGACTGACAACGTAAAGTGGGTAGACAAAGCTAAGGCTTAGAGCAATGATGTTGCAACACAGAATAGCTGATGATGTTTTCGATGCGGGATAAGCAAAGCGATGAGAACAATGAAATCGTGATGTTATGTATCTTATGGTGTAAGATTGGGTGGCAGCAATGGACTGTACCTCAGGCATCGTTATGACCTGGATCGTCACGGCAGCTAAGCAAGAAGAAAAGTCAAAAAAGATAGTGTGTCAGCAAATCACATGCACTAACTATGCCGCCTAAACTTGGGAAGTCCTACAATTCTCCATGTGTAACCGAGCTCTCACTTTTTGACCTGCGGTTTCCAGTACGAAAGAGTTAGAGATACTCAGTACGGCGTTAGATTACGTCAGTAATGAATTCCCCTGAAGCGAGGAACCGCTAAGCTTACTGGTACTTTTCAAGTCTATGGGAACTCTAGCAACAAGCATCGATGTTGCCTCTTCTCCCAAGAGTAAGCTAGAGACAAGACCACCGGTGTTTGTGTGGACAACCTGGGGTCTATTGATAGCTGTCATACAATTCCCCGCCTGTCATGCCGTACGTGCCGGTATGTATCAGCAACGGGGACTAAGAGCTCTTATCGAAACCTAAACCATATGTACAAGCATACACTGGAGGGGTCCGTTCTTCTCATCTTCCCTTTTTCTCTTCTCTTTGCGGGTTGGCGTTGTCAGTGCCTGAGGGCTTTCTAGAGGAGCTATAAGGCACACCGTATGATGCGGAGAACGATATATGACGATTCGATCGCAAAGGTAGCTAATCTAAAGCTACCGAATATCAGCTCATCGAATACGATTGAGGCCTTCCAAATTAAAAAATCACGGGATTACAAAGCTTCCATAATAGTAAAGACGGATTGACTTGTAAGACCTCGTTCCACTTGCTACAATCACCGCAACTGACTGATTGGTATGGTATGGTGAGTTATAGCTTATATTGTTTTGAAAAAAGAGAATTACTTTGTATACAGGATGCTGGCGCTGTCTCGAGACCTGTATAGCGAATTATCTGGTCCGGTCCTGATAGGCTTCTCGCTCATTTGACCCTCGACGGTCTCCCTACCGTCCAGAACCGGGCCTCCGCGTCGGATCCTTCGTTAGGTCATCTCTTTAGGACCTTTGCTCCAAGATATTGTCTGGTTCCATCATCCTCGTAACCTTTCCGTATTGCGCCTTTCTCAAGGACAAGAAAGGCGCCACGGAAAAGGGGTTCCGTCCTCGTCGACCTACGGCCTTATTGGCTCGTCTCTTCAGCGGCCTCAAACTACCATGTTTGGAAACCAGACATGATTAGCAACTTGACTAAACAGACGGAGGAAAAATATAGAGTGTCGAATACTAAGGGATAGCGAAAACGGAAGACCTACATCTCTCAGCCACTGAGGACGACGTTTTCCACCATTTGCACCCCACAAAACCCGACGCAGGGTGAACCTGGTATGCTCTCTTTCCCGCTGGAGTCGCTCATCTCGTTCCTGAAGGTTGATAAGAGCAAATATTTCATCTTGAGTTTTGGCCGGGTCGAGGATGATAGGGTTGACCCACTTGATGTCAGGAAAGGGCCCAAAGGGTTTGAATTCGTGGGGGATCACGATAGGCGTTTCCCAGACAAGGGCGGGGGGCGAAGCGAGGGGAGGAGCGGGAGGAGAAGCGGGAGGAGAGGAAGCCTGGGCACTTGGAGGGACCTCGGCCCCTTCACTCGTCACTGGAGGCATCTCGTCGGCGGTGGAGGGCTTTTTGCTATCACTCTTGTGATTCTGTGGAACTTTGATCTTGATCTTCATGGTGTAGGAATCGTGACATGAAATTTCTTTGAAGAGCTTGAAGGGGGGAACGAGATGTGGGCTGCTTCTTGTCCTTGACAGCAGCAGCGGCTTTCTTGCCTTGGGGAAGGACTACGACGCTTGCCAGCCTGCTCAGGCCACGACGAGGAGTTAGTTGATGGGACAAGTAGGAGAAAGAATAGACGCATCTACATGCGACGAGACTTGTATAGCTTTCTTAGCCTCGGCTAAGGATCCCGGCTCGAAAGAGCTCTTGTAGGTGGAAGATAAAAGCTACCGCCACAGTTACAGTCGAAGTGACTATTCATGTGCATTAGTGATGGGAAGAACTCACTTTAGACAATAGAGCAATGACTTACTACAGGAGAGACCAAAACAGTCCCTGCAATGTTGACACGCGATACTGGCCAGACTGGTCGGGTTGCTTGCGGACAGACGGACGAAGAAATCCAGCTAGCTACCTATAGTCTGCCAAATTGGTAATTGGCAGAAGGGGGGTAAACGAAAGACTCTGCCCAAAAGCTCGGGACGGAGATGGATTGCTGTGCGGCGTTGAACCCTGACAGTATAGCCCCACCTACTTCACGACTTCCATGCCCGAGACTGCACGCGACTGGGGGCAGTCGGAGACCAGGAGGATCTCCTCCGCGCAGGCACGATCACGAGGCCCGGACAACGCGGTCCGGTCTCTGCGGACGCCGGACGGATCACGGAGGTCTGGGGCAATCTTCTTGACGCGCCTTAGTCGGCGTGAAAAGGGGCTCGAATGGTTTTTGAGAGGCTCACCCCTTGCTCAACGATCAAAGCCATCTTCTTCTTGCGTCGAATCTTGTAGATGGCGCAGACTCGTTCGAGTCTTGCCGCTACCCTTTTCATTCAGACCACCCGATCAGGAGCGCCCCAGTCCTGTGCAAGGGGAACACCATGACTGCCAAGTATACATATTGGGAAAACAGGATTGATCTGATTTGTTTACCCCAGATTTTGAGAACACATCCAGACAGATGCTTTGTCAATGAAGCTACCGCGTACCCGGATGGTCTTCCACCCAAATCCGTCTGCACACGTGTCCCATCTCTATGCAATCTAGTCTTTCCGAGAGATATGCACTTTGATCGAATACTGCTTGAACCGGCTGTCTTTACGCTACAATGGACACTGCCGCGTTACGGGAAGCAGACTTGACGCTGTGGAGGTTGCCGATGAAATGAAAGCGACTACCAATACGGCGCATGTGAGCGGGAGTCGCCTAGGTAGACCTGCCAGTACCTACACACGGGCAGATAGATCTTCAAGTTATATTGATCAATCTTTGTGACAAGAGTACTGATAGTTTGCAGGGTATGTACATCAATTTTTAGCCCATATATAAATAACGGATTTTAACATCTATGCGCTGAAAGATCCAGCTCTACCTACTTCGTACCTGCACTTATTTCCCTAGCGACGGTCGAACTCACTCTATTACTCCTGTAGTTCCGGGCATTGTATCACAAGCACTAAAGACTCCTAACAGAACAGCCAAATCGAAGCACATGATGATTATCCCCAGGCTCAGGAGATGAAAGCTCGAGCCAACTGGAAAGCTACCGATAGCTATACTAGCAAAAAAAAGCTCGCACCTTCTAAAGCAATCCCATACCGCTTAAGTTCACTGATTGCAATTCTCCCTTACAACTCCAACCAATCTTTAAAAAAAAAAAAGAGTGAAACTAGTAGTTCCTCATTTCCATTTCTCCCGGCGCCCAGGCTTATCCTTCCCCTCCACTCATTCTTCTCCCGCTTTAAGCACCCAACCCATCTTCACCCACGCCTTCCTAAAGCACCTCCTCAACCATCCTCCCCGCCCCCAAGCCGCCCTTCACAAACACCTTGCCCGCAGGCCCAGCCATCATCTCCTCAGGCACAGCGACCCGGCTGCCCTCCTTGCTACTGACCCAGCGGACGAACATGGGGTTCGGGCGGGGCAGCTCGTCGATGGACGTGGTGCCGTCCTCCTGAGTCTGGCCCTGGGCTTTTTTGTTGACCTTAGGGGGCTGCTTTTTGAGGAGCTTGTTGATAGTTTCCATCTGTTGATGGGAAGTGTCAGTTTTTCCCTCTTGACCACGTTGTTTTAGGGGCTGGAAGAGAGGAAGGAAATTGGAAGGGGGGAGGGGAAGGGTTGGGAATTATACCTTGACCTCCTCATTCCTTTTATCGCTCAAGTTTCGTCTTCGTCGGGCCATTTCCGCCCTCCTCATGGACAGTTCCTCTGCCGTGAAGTGCTTCTTCGCCTGAACCTCTGTTTTCAACCCGCTTAGATTAGCACCGGACAACCCAAGTCATTTCGTTTCGTTTCGTTTCCATTCCATTGCAAAATCACTCATTTCAAGAAAACCAAAACCTACCATCAGATAACTTCATAAGCCCACCATCACCCTCCTCAAACCTAGCTCTCTGCCGCCTTGTCATCTTGGACAAATCCGGCGTCTCCGCACGACTCTCCTCGTCATCATCGCTATCGTCCGACCCACCATCCACGCGTCTAGCGGGTGGCGCAACCGGCATAAGCTCCTCATCGTCGTCCTCGCCCTCCGCATCTTGCTCTTCTTCCTCTTCCTCCGCCTCCTCGTCTCCGCCATCTACCTGCGTCGCATTAAGCGCCTCCTCGTCTTCGCTCTCCAGCTCGCTCAGCTCATCGTCATCGCTGTCCTGCGTTTGGGCTTGGGCCTTAGCCCCAGCCTTGGACGGCGTCCTGTTCTTAGCAGAAGCCGCCGCGGAGGCAGATTTGGGCGTGGGCTTGGAGACCTTGACAGCGGGGACAGAGGGCCTAGGGGCAGGATCAACATCCATGTCCATATCGTCTTCCTCGCCCTCGGCATCCTCATCTGCCAGTTCCTCTTCCTCGTCCTCGTCCAGATCCATGTTTTTGTCCAGCGCGGTTTCTCCCTCCGCATCCTCATCGTCAAGATCGGCCATTTCCTCGTCGTCTCCCGCTTCCTGGCCGTCCTCGTCCTCATCGCCCTCACTAGAGGAGACGACGTAGCTTTTCCGCTGGTTGCGCGGCCGCTTCCCGGGTAATATCTCGCCGCCCTCTAGATTCTCGCGGGCGGCTAGGGAAGTCCTGCCTGAGGAAGAAGTAGTGGAAGAAGCAGGTCTCGCTGTCCCTGCTTCTCCTCTCCCACTGAAGCCAGAGGTAGCCTGGCGAAGCTTGCTGGGGGGTAACTTTACAGTGAGATTGAGATGCTTGCTAGGATCCGAGGGCGATGGAGGCTCGCGAGTAATAGTAGCGGAGACCCTCTGAGACTCGGGGCGGCGCGGAGGAGCCCGGGATGCTGATGATGATGACATGGTTCTGTTAGGGGTGTTGCTGGTGGTCCGCGGGGTGCTGGTGTCGCTATCAGCCATGTCAGTTATTGCGGTCGTTGCCTTCTGAGCGGCTGCCCGACGTGGACGAGGCATGATGAAGACAATAATAATAATAACAATAATGAGAGTGAGATAGCGGGTAACAGGACTGTGATCGCCGAGGGGCAGATATTATATCTTTCTTTCAGGCGTCGATGATTTGGGAAAGATTGCACACTTGTCAAGCTTGCGCCGTGAATGGGGGATTGTTCAATGTGCCGTTGACAATGACAAGGGACTGATTATTTTCCGAGGTGCGGCGCGAGGGGAGAGATAGACTCGCGGCGGTTACGCTGGTTGGTGACACCGTTGCTGCGGTAAGAGCAAGCAACGGGTGAGGTGATTTATCCAGACAAGCCAGCAAGCGAGTTCCTATTTGTTGGGACCATCTCTGACCAGAAAAGTATTTTTGCTAGCTCGCAACACCATCATGCCAAGAACACACGAAGCCGTACCGAACCATCGGTAACCAAGCCGGCCGGACCTACAAAAGCACTACTTTTTGTTGCTCTAATCATAGTATCTTGGCTGGACTTATCTGTCAACTGCCCCTTGCGAGCCACGTTTTCACATCCGGCGAATGCCACACTTGATGTGTTTATGTCCTATTTAACAACCAACGAACCCGGTGGCGAACAAAAATGCTGGCAATGTGTGTCGCTTTATTTGCAGTGTTGAGGCTTGCAGGTTGATAGAGGAAAAAATCACGGTATCCATTTCTTTGCCCGATGTATTTTGATTGTATCTTTATATTTTCGAGTGGATAGTTTGTCCGCGTTACTGCATAATTTATGGTGGTTCACTTGAAATCTCGGATGGGATCAATCGTCGCCTCGCTGGCACGAGAGGCTGGCCATCTTTGCTGGTATCAGTAGCAGAGATGGAGCACTAGCTGCCTGCCCCTTTCGAACCGACCCATGAAAAATCCAGGAACAAATGGAACCGGCACGGCGCAGAGCTCATGGCTCCAAAAGATCACTGGCAGCAATCGACAGCCAGGCTCGAAAAGTAGATCAGACACTTACGACGATACTCGCCTCGGTTCCTTCACGGGCAGTCCGACGAGTCCCCGAGAAATTGATCACAGTCAAACGCGGATAAGACAGCGTCCTTCTCGATTGGCCGGCGCAGCAATTTGTGACAACAGGAGCGGGCAATCCGTATGGTAATCGAAGGTTCCACGCACGAGATGATGCGGCAGGTTGCATGCACCTGCTTAAAGCACTGGAACGTCGCGTGTGCGCCCAGCAGTGGTACGGCAGTGTATTTTTATCCTTCCAGATCTTAAGTCGCGGCCGGGACGAGGAGGATTGTGCTCCTTCTGCGTGGTGTTTATTCCCTGGGTTATGAATCGAGATAACCGTGGCGTGATCGGTCAATGGAGAGTTGAGGTTGCAACGGGTGATGTTTAGAGAGGGACAATAGATATCTGCTCTCAACTTGGACTGATACTCCAGATAGAGCCGGTTCCTGGCAGTATATTTGGTAACGGATTTAATTCGTATCGTAAGAATCGGTTTGGATTCTGATATTTCCTCAATCTGGCTGCTGTAATGATGGAGAGTCGAGTCTTGGTCACAGGCTTTGATGCGAATCATCACATGACAGAGCGTTTGGTGTGAAGTACGAAGTTCAGGTGGTATGGTTATCTTGATGTCTCAGACCACATCAAAAACTCGCCTCGGTTTTTTGGCCTCGGCGCGTCACTGCGACCAGGAATACCTGGCTTCAAGCTGTGAGATAACAGGGAATGATCACAAGCTCCTAAGCAATAATAAACACACAATAAACACACTTTCACCGTGAAGGCAATATTACTACTCGCTGACCCTGCCGGCTCTCTGATAACCAGCCGCGGCCAGATCTCTCTCTTCACCATGGCGGACCCAGAAGAACCGGCCAAAGCTGCAGAGCTCGAAGCCCAAGACGCGTCGAAAGTTACGCTGGACCAGGCAAGACAGTTCCTCGAGGACGAGAATGTGCGGGGTGCGACGAGAGAGAAAAAGGTGGAATTCTTGAAGAGCAAGCGGTTGAAGGAGGAGGATATTTCGGCGCTACTCGACCAAGTTTCTGAGCCGGCAGGAGCAGCAAAGTCGGAGTCAACGGCGGAGACCAAAGCAGAGTCGACAGCGGCAGCTACCACGAAGGCTCCAGAGACGAAGAGTCAAGCTCCGGCAACCAGCCAGTCGCAAGCAAGCCCGATCAAGACGGAGGAGAAGACAGGAGCAGAGGCAGTAAAGGAGAAAGAAAAGGAGAAGAAAGCAGATATACCAAAGGAAAAACCAGCAGCGACACTATCCAATACATCTTCATCGTCATCAGCATCCAGCGATAAAGCCCCCATCATCATCACATATCCAGAGTTTCTCACTCACTCGCCCGATCCACCGCCCATCATCACCTTATCGCGGCTAGCCAACATTGCCGCCATCTCAGCCGGCGCCTGGACTCTCCTCTATGGCGCCGCCCGCGTGATCGTTAACCCCATGGTGGACGCTCAAGCCGAGGCCCGATCCGAATACTACGAACATGTCAATGACAAGCTCTCCACCTTTGTATCCAAACTCGAGGGCGCGGCCAGCGAAGTGCCTTGCAAGAACAACCTCAAAGTCCTACGTCTGGCCGCTTCCAACAACAACAACAACAAC
>JAOYMO020033587.1:0-12892 GCA_025802455.2 Iodosphaeria phyllophila | reverse complement strand
CATCCAACGGTTCGTGTTCCCAAAGGCCATCCAGATAACCCTCCCGCCACGCCAAAAGCGTAGCAATACACCCCGTTAACGTATCTCCTTGCCCGCCGCTCCTCTTCCTCCCTCCCTCAAGATCGACCTTCAAGGCCTTCCCCTTTTCCCCTTTACTCACGTAGTCGACTTGGCCCTTCTGCACGATGGTGACACCACCTAAGATCCGCGCCAGAGTATCGAGGCGCGAGGTCCCTGCGACTTTTTCGGCTCCAGGCCCCATATCGGGCAAACCGAATCCTTTCCATAGTCTCTCGAACTCAACTACGTTTGGTGTGAGAACCGCTTCGCGCCATCCTTTAAAAACGTCCCGCATGTGCGGGACTAAACTCAACGCGTCTGCGTCTACGACGACCGGCATTTTGCGGTAGCGAGCTTCTCGTAACACCTGTTTGACTGTGTCGTGCATAAGGGGATCGCGACCAAGGCCTGGGCCAACTACCAGGACATGTAGACGGGCGAGCAAGTTGATGATTTCTTGGGTACCAGCGGCATTATCGTTGGTGGAGTCGCTCTCTTGCATGAGAAGATGCACCATGAGATTGGGCGAGTATGTTTTGATGACGGCTCCAGCTGCCGGAGTACATATTACGTGTGACTACGATGGTGAATTTCTTTAGTAAACGCCGTATCTATATCATCTTGAAGCATCTAACAAAAGAGTGATAAGCCAGAAACTGATCTCGAACTGTACCGGTAACCTGCTGCTGACTAGCAAGGGGAAGGGGAGAGAAACCCACCATGTCACATCCCAGTTTAGCGCTTGCCATAGCCGAAAAGTACGGCGCTCCCGTATAATCTCGACTGCCACCTATTACCCCGACGCGCCCCAGCTGGCCTGTCCAGAGAAGATTCTTCGTTAGCCACTCCATGCTTCTGCTTATCACAACTTAAACCTCTACCATTCCACACTGTTCATTTGACTGGCGCAGAGGCTAGTGATTCTGCTCTCTAAGCACCAATTGACTCACATCGCTGGCACTCCTACGAAACAATATGCAAAATGTAAAAAACCACTGATGAGCTCAAAGCCCCATGAAAAGAAACATAAACTTGGGCTAGCAACTTCACACTCAACCCTACAACGCACCTTTGTGAAACTCTGCCAGCATCGGCGGAACCATGCGCTGCGCTTTTCTCAGGAGGGTCCGCGTTGCCGCCGACATCTCGAGAGAATCGAAGTCCTTCCCCATGCTTCAAAATTCGTGACTTTTCTTTCAGTACTAGTGCAAAATCCCTTGCTGGTCTCGGTTACTGACGTCTATAGCTTCCTCGTCGTATCTGTTATCCGGGCTGGAAAGTTTGAAATGGGACCGCACATGTGAAAATAGTTTGTAGACTTGGGGCAGACAGTGTTGCTTTGCTGTGGGATGTTGCTATCACAAATAATGCGTTGCTGTGTAATTTCGTGTCAACATGACATCACAACAACGAAACCCGGCCTTACCTACCCGTAGAACCCTTGCGCGTTCCTTACTGTACTCGGGTAACACTTGCACCACATTATCATACCAGCATTGCTGTCAAGCATGGCAGCGTTTCACGTTCACTGATGCAGCAAGCGAAAATCGTGACATATGGATGAACAAAAAGGAAACCGAGTGCTCCGGGAGTTGTTGGCTCTATTTTACATGGGTTGGCATGAAGAATTCCAACCCCCTTTTAACCCGTCCCTCATTTTAGCAGCACCCCACGTGACTTCATCATCATCCGCTATGAATCGTATGAAATATCCTCCGCTGACACCTTCCAAACATCCTCCGTAGTTATAGGCAAACTCCATGCTCGCTCAACCAACCATTGGCTCGTTACCAGTTCTGCAAAATATACTAGAATTTACGAAACGAAGCTCTTGGTAAAGCTCTGGACCACTTCCTTTAGCTTAGCCTCGAGATCCTTGCTGAGCGCACCCTCCTTGTCAATCGTGGCAAGCAGGTCTGACTCATTGGTCTTGAGATGTGACAGGAAGTCGGCCTCCCACTGGGTAACCTTGTTGACGGGAACGGGATCAAGGAAACCGTTCACACCGGCGAAGATGAGGGGCACCATCTCATTGACGGCCATGGGCGAATACTGCTTCTGCTTTAGAAGCTCGGTCAACTGTACATAGATCAGACATCAGTCTTTGTGTCAGCTGGCTTTTCATGCATTATGCATAGAAATGATGGAGATTGGCGTAGGAAAATACTTACACGTTCACCACGACTGAGAGTCTGCTTGGTAGAAGCATCCAAATCGGAACCGAACTGGGCGAAAGCGGCGACTTCACGGTATTGGGCCAAGAAGAGCTTCAGCGAACCGGCGACTTGCTTCATGGCCTTGAGCTGGGCGGCGGAACCGACCCGAGAGACAGAGAGACCGACGTTGATGGCGGGTCGGATACCCTTGTAGAACAACTCGGCCTCCAAGAAGATCTGACCGTCGGTGATGGAAATGACGTTGGTAGGAATGTAAGCGGACACATCGCCACCCTGGGTCTCAATAATGGGCAGGGCAGTCATGGAACCGCCGCCGAGCTTGTCGTTCATCTTGGCAGCACGCTCCAACAGACGCGAGTGCAGGTAGAAGACGTCACCGGGGTAGGCCTCACGTCCAGGAGGACGACGAAGCAACAGAGACATTTGACGGTAGGCAACAGCCTGCTTAGACAGATCGTCGAAGATGATAAGTGAATGCCTGCCGTTGTCACGGAACCATTCACCGATGGAAGCGGCTTTTGAAACGAATATTTAGTCAGTGGTTGATACGAGTGATACGATTGATAGTTAAATAAATAAGATAGATAGTCATAAGCATTCTGTGTGCGAGACACAAGTGAAGCACCCTTCTAGTCCGAGATATGCTGAGAATAAAGGGGAAAGTAAAAAGGGGGGGGGGGGGCAGGACTAACCAGTAAAGGGAGCAATGTACTGCAGAGGCGCAGCCTCAGAGGCAGTAGCAGCAACGACAATTGAGTACTTCATGGCATCGTTCTCCTCCAGAGTCTTGACTAGCTGGGCGACAGTGGAACGCTTCTGACCAACGGCGACGTAGACACAGTAGAGTTTCTTGGTCTCGTCATTGCCATTGTTCCATCGCTTTTGGTTAAGAATGGCATCGAGGGCAACGGCAGTCTTGCCAGTTTGACGATCACCAATGATCAACTCACGTTGCCCACGGCCGATGGGCACCATGGCGTCGACTGACTTGAGACCGGTCTGTACAGGCTGGTTGACGGAACGACGGGGCAGAATACCGGGGGCCTTGACTTGGGCACGACGCTTCTCTTTGGTGTTAAGGGGACCCTTGCCGTCGATGGGGTTTCCCAGAGCATCGACGACACGGCCAAGCAGCTCAGGCCCGACCGGAACATCAACCTGGAAAACTAAGTCAGTCTTTTCGTTTTTTTAAACTTTTGAATTTCCAAGTTTCATAAAATGGTTGTACTCGAGAGTTTCACTCACAATCTCTCCGGTACGCTTGACAGTTTCGCCCTCCTTGACTAGACGATCTGAACCAAACAACACAACACCGACCTGGCCAGCCTCCAAGTTCATGCACATTCCCTTGACACCAGAAGCGAACCTACAGTCTTTGTTAATGCTGTGTTGCAAGGTTTCACGGGGAGCAAGTACAAATTGACGAGAGATGGTGTAAAACTTACTCAACTAGCTCTTCGGCTTGTACGTTGGCCATGCCATGCACACGGGCAATACCATCACTATGAGATATCGTTAGCGACCGGATCCCCCGCACAAAATAGTCGCATGTTCAAGACAGTAGCTGTAAGTCGCATCATGTCATGAGCCATTAGGCAGATCATGCTTGCTGCGAATTTCAAATTTCATCGCGCATCGCCAATATCCCACATACCCGACGGAGAGCACACGACCTGTCTCGGCGAGGTTGGACTCTTCGGAAACACCACGGATGCGCTGCTCCAGGATCGACGACACCTCCGTGGGAGCCGCTTTCGCCTCGGCATATGATCGGGTCTGAACTCGGAAAGCGGCCGGTGCGGCATTTCGGGTCTGCAGAGAAAGAAAGCGGCCGAAACCCAACCCGTTAGCCCGACATGCTAAAATCCCAAGCCATAGTTGTAACCCTAGAGCTATGCCCAATAGCTGCAATAGTAGTGGTGACGATATTTTGCTCAAAACCACGATAACCCATCACCCCACCGAGAAAAGAGCTCGCAGCCCAAGTTCGTAGGCTTGCATGAGCTATCTCAATTAACTTTTCGGGTCGCCATGGGTCGCAGACTGGAAAAACAGCAGTGCACCTTGGCCAGAATGCTGCTGGTATCTGAGGGAAACTTTGTTCGAACTGCTTTGCTGGGGAACTTACAGCAACCACTCTGCTTGAAGCAGAGATGGCGCTCACGGCGCGCGAAGACTGACGGAGGGCGTTGCGGAACATGTTAAGTGAGGCCGATGTAATGCTCGGCGGCAGAAGAGAAGGTCAATCGCAGCCGCGGTTGGGTGCAATTGGTGGTGAGGGGAGAGTCGGTTTGACGACGTGGTGGCCTGGTCTGCTGGAGACGAGAGGATTTGCATCGGCTTTGTAGCTGGAGACTTTTTCTGACCAGCGATGCCAGCCAACTTCACCCCCAACCAAATTCAAACTGACTGTACGGTACGGTACGGTACGGTTTCGCTGAGTACGGGCCCTATTCCACTTACTCTCGAGTGGATAACTGACGACGAGAAGGCACATAAAGAAGCAACCGAACGGCAGCTACCACCGGTCTGTCGGCGCCTGGTGACAGTCTTTCCGGGATACTCCGTGGTTTATGCGGGAACGTGCCGGTGTGCTGGATGAGCTTCATTCCCTCATGCAAAAATCGCTTCTATTTTTTAACTTGTGCGCCTGGCCCGTGCTCCATAAGTATGCTCACCAAAGCTATTTCCTCACCACAGCACTATCGACAATCTGTATACCTCCCATGTCTTCAATAAAGCTCCTCGTAAGTAGTTCAACGGGTAATGTCGACCCAGGCAATTAAGTAGCAACGGATACTTCACACTTCAAGGTCTACCTAGATAGCCCTGACCACACACAGCGAGGAATCAAGTATTCGGATTGCCTCCCTTCGCGCGGCAACCAGGATCACGCATAGCTTGAGAGCGGCAGGACTGCCAAGGTCGAAACAGGAACACAACCGAGCTGAATCATCGAGTCAGAGGAGAGCGTCAGAAGGCCTAGATATAGCAATCATAGTAACCACCCCACGATAGCGAGCCCACGATACGCAACGTGGTTGAACATTGAAAGGGCGAAGATACCAAGCTATGTACTTGAGTCTGTATTGCAGCATGGCAAATGTCAACGGCACACGAAACCTGGGAATTTCCTCTAGAAGCCCCAAATAGGAAAACCAATCGTTCCGCCAAGTTTCGAAAACGTGTTGACAAAATAGCAAGTCTAATAGAACAGACAAATGTATCATTTGAGACTCCACGCGGGAGCTTGAGCTGAAAAAGCGCTTCCCGAGTACAATCAATTTAGCACATGACTTCCATGCCAATACTCCATAGCTCGTTCTTGATGCCCATGCCTCAAGGTACTCCCAAGCACTCAACGCCGTCCGCCATGCAGTTCGCTCCCGCTTGCCCATCCTAGCCCAACCCCCCATCCTTGTACTCGCCCCCAAACTCCAATATCTGAATAACAAACGGAATGAAGTTCTTGTAAATATGAACTGGAATAGGAGAAGAAAATGAAAAGAAAGGGAGATAATACAGGCATCCGTCGTCCGTCGTACAGCTCATGGTTCGTTCGTTACTCGTCAAAAAGGCCCTCTTCGAGTCCTTTGCATCAAATGCTCCATCGTAAACCTGGCCGCAGTCCCCACGAATTCGTTGTCGGCTTGTCTGGTTTCGTCGTTTATGTCCCAATTATGTACGAATGCTGCGAACGGTCGCTCTACGTTTCCGGCCCCTACGGGCCGGCGCGGTACAAATGGAAGGGGCTCACGGCCAGGTGGAGCTGGGGCCGGCGGTAGGTGATCACCACGTCCATCATGGAATCGCCGACGGGCTTCTCGATTGCCACCAACATTGATTGGTGCAGGCTGGTGTCGAGGGCGGAAAGGGTTTTCTCGCTCTCCCTCTAAGAAAGGCATGAAGGCGCGGCCGCCCTCGTAGTTGGGTGGATTATCGTAATATTTGCACGCCTCTTTGTGTTTGCATTGTAGAAACTGTGGAAACGTCATCAATATGTGTTTGTTCACTTTATGGTTCTCCCAAACAGTCATGTGACTTACCATCATATCATCGTGGAAGTATGCGCTGAGGCAAACGTAACACCACTCGTGGCCGCACACGCCTGTTTTCCTTGTAAGTTCCGAGCTCACCGGCTCTCAACACTGACTCACATGTGATGTGGTCGCAACCGGAGAATTTCTGAACGTCCTTATGACATTGCGGACAGGCCTTGGTGATCTTCCTGATCCGGTCCTCGGACGCCTTTTCGTTTTTCCGCTGTTTCTTGTTGCGTTTGTCATAATCACCACAGGTCTCGCCGCTGTGCCATGGAACATTGTGAAGGCTGCATGAAGCTGCTTTGCACTGTAAGAGAAGAAGTTTGTTAGCCTTGTTGGATTTGCCTGCGGCCAGCCGTCTTACTACGCTCAACGCAACAGTAAGTAGAAACAGTAACGAGAAAGCTGTTCAAAGCGGTAAAGCCGCCAGCAGTTGACTGGCTTATTGTCGAAACATTTCAATATTGGAAAGATTTCTTACAGCGTGGCATTTCACTTTGGGGCAATCGGCGCGGTGGATTTGTCCAGATTTGCAGCGCGGATTGAGGCACCACCGAAAGTCTTGGATGGCCGTCAGTGCGGCTTTTGTGGCCAGATCGTCATATCTGCTTTACATTTAGTGCTCAGTGCTCACAAGATAGAGGATAATACATACCGCCGGAAAGTCTCAACAGGGGCAAACGTCCTGACGTCTTCCCAGTCCAGGAGTTGAGGGCATTCCGGGCATTTGAGACGATCCCAGCTGACCATATCGAGACTCGAGGCTATCCACTGTCCGATGCAGTCTCTGCATGTCATAGCATCATGGTCGCAGGTCTTGGTGATGAAACTGGGCATCTCCGTGATCCTCTTGTCCTCGCTGCAAACTACGCAGCTTTCCGTCAAGGGGATCAGCCATGCCTCCTCGAGCATGAACCTCTCCTCAACATCGCGGTTTAGCTCAAATTCGAGAGTCTTTCCCAGCTGCACAGTGTTTCGCCGATGTATGAGTTTCCCCTTGAGGTACAGCTTGATGTCGTCGCTTTCGAACTTGAGGCGACTGGCGCAATGACGATGGACATTCGATAGCATCGCCATTAGCCATTTCCGAAGCACTCTAAGGTCCGGTAATACTTGTTTGTAGGATGCAGGTGGATGGCAAAGAAGCTCCTGGTTCACGCCTTTGAATACGAGATACTGGCCTGCCGGTACCAGATCGATGTAAATAATCCGGCAGAGCCAAGTCTTGATCTTCCATGTTTCCCAACTGTCGCCTTGGAGCGGACCAGGTCGCAGTCCACCCTTGGCCGAGATGATAATTCGCTTGGGATCGTCCACTCCGAGAAACAAGGCGATGCGTTTGCGAATAGTCCCGATAGTCCCAGGTGGGGGCCCTTCAATGATGCGATCCAGCTGCTCGATTTGGGTAGGTCGCAGGTTCACGCGGTCGCTCCACTCGATCCGAATCTTTTCGTTCTCATCATTGACTCGATATCGCAATAAAACCACGTCCTTTGGAATATCAGTTCCCAGGAGGCGCTTGTCCTTAACGAAGAAGGTGATCTTCGTTTTTTCCTGGATCGCCGGGCCATCTTCGCCGGCTTCTTTGAATCGTTGTCGGAGGAAAGTCTCGACATGGATCAGGCGCGATGTCGACCGCGCCTTGACCTTCACGGTCTCCCGCGCATCGTCTAAGTCAACAAGCTCGATTTGAGCCCGCGCATTCGGATCCTCAGCCGACTTCTTATGCCGACTATGGCTATCGGTATGGTCATGGCTGCGGGCATGGCGCGAAGAGCGGGATCGATGTGTGGCCGGTTTCGAGGGAGGCTCGACGAATGTCACCTTGGGCATGATGGCGAGCCACGGCGAGATACGCCCATAATCTTGCGGAAAGGGGTGTGCCCCAGAGAGCCCAACAAAGCAAGATTCGCGAAATTAGGCGACGATACACTTGCACATGAGCAATTCAAAGAGCTTCGCGACACAACTCGCGTCGGGCGCTGAGGCTGCTTTTTGCCATTCTGGCTCGGGAAGAGTGGGGTGCCCCGACAAAGGGCCCTATGAGATGCAGTTATGCTGCGCCAGGCATGCCTTGACGCTGGGGCAGCTGATGTTCGACGCAAAATTCAATTAGTGACCAATCATTGCCACAGTGAGTCAAGTCCGCCTCAGGAGTGTGGCAGGAGCCACGTCAAATCTGGCAACCTGGAGTCTTTTCCGACGACACTTGCGGCCTCTTCTCCCACCCTACGGTATTAAAGTCCGGGCACATATGTGACACGACATTCAGTGCCCCAGTGTGTCAAGCGGAGATGAAAGATAGCACGATCTCAAATCAGAAGCCACCGTTTTTGCGCTACTGTTGCGCGAAATGGGGGCATATATTTCGACCACTGTGACCACCAGCGCCTTTTTACTTGTGGGGCGCCCTGCATGACCCAGGAACCGAATGAGCTTGTACCGCCTTACGATTGACCTGTTTATAGCCATTCCGTTGGCTTCTTGGATGTGGCAGTTGATGTATGGTTAATGCAGTTCTGCTTTCTCCCCAAGGCGAACGTGAAAACACGTTGCTGCTTTTTAATCCTGATCCACTGTAGAATACTACTGGCCTTACCTCATATGGTAAGCACTGAACTCACATTGCCAGGCATCCCAAACACAGAACATGGCTCTCCAATGATAATTTATTTAGCAGTATCTAGGTATCAAGTCAAGAAGTTATCTTCTACGCATATGTAGCCAGAAACGAACTTCAATAAGTGGGAATGATTGCTAGTGACGTCGGCTTCGACATCTGTTTCCGTGACCGCTGGAGGCAGCTAATAACAGCCTAACTGCCAATACGATAAACAACGTCGACCCAATGACGAGAAGACCGTCTCGAATTCCACCCTTCAAGATATGGCAATCTGAGCACTGAGGATATCAAGTACAAGACCCATTAGATGTTGGATTAGCTTTGCGTCCAGTTATCTTCTAGACGTATTCGACCAGGTTATGCGCACGGTAGTAAAGCTGCAGCAAGTTCATGTCCCGAAAGGATTCGATTCCCAGTCGAGCCAGATATCTTTGTCATGGGTAACGTCAACCTTCAAGCCACGACCATTTTCTCTCTGGAATTAATATCATTTGCCTGAATTTCGACCAGCTACTGGACTCGGTCGTAAAGTACCCTCTTGCTTTGTGTTCGGTGATTGAAATTGACATAGCTCGCGTGATGAATTTCAGTAGATAGGAAATTCATTCCCATCATCTTCCAACCTTGTGTACAGTAGCCAGCGAGTTTACGCAGAGATCATCGTCTTTACCAAAGCGATCAGCTTGGATTGCGACGGATCGACCCTTAGTGTCTCCTTTGCGGACCGGATCACAGTCATGTTTAGGCCACTTGGTATACCGGGTACACCTTTCTCCCATCGCGTCATCTCGTCGTATCCAACGCTCAAAATCTGATCCGCAATCGATCTCATGGCCTCATCTCCCATGAAGTGGGACCACAAGAACCATGATCCATGATGCAGGACTGCCTCCTGAAAAACCATAGTCGTTTCTAGGATGTTCGAGCCCGGTTTGTGTTTATTCGTATCCTCAAAGCGTCGATTAGCCCAGAGACCCAATAGATGCAATGCAGCCAAATCCTCCGCCTCCAGGTTTCTTATATACGATATCTTGGCCTGCCGCGCATCACGGTGGGGGTAAATCTGCTTAGAGCGCAAGTGAGGAGGCGCGTGGAGCCATTCCTGAATGGCTATAAAATACTGCGAGTCTATCGCAAAAGCCGCCGTCATACCCGACACATTGGCCGAGCAATCGGCAACTCGGTCGCAGTGCGAAAGTGCCGTCTTAATGAGTGATTTGATGCGGATTTCTTGTTGATCCGTCAACGCCATTAGATGCGGGATGTTCTCAAAGTGCGGCAGGTCACCTTCCAGCAGAAGGTCGATTCGTCTTTGCCGGCACTCTAATTCATGAGCGGATCGGAAAGTGTGGGATTCAATCGGTATACGGACAGGACCGGACGATGTGAGAATTCGGTTCAAAGGGGGCAGCGGCATAAGCCTGTTCTTAGCTTGGCATATAGATCTCTCGTATGTGGATATGAGCTTCTTGACGTCCTACACAGCTTTGTCAGAATCCTTGAGGAGCACAATAGTTTGAACAGTGATAATTACTGACATTGTTGGTAGACATCATTCTCACGAGCGTACATGTGTCCAAATGCTCAGAGAAACTCAATAGCAGCTCGGGAGGAAACGCCATTGCTTTAATGCAGGACCGTCGATCTTGTTGAGGTCTAGTAAGTCGTTACAGCTCCGCGCAATGAAAGAAACCATAGATCCAGGGGAAAACAGAAGCCATGATATATACCTTTTGGGAAATAATACATTAATTGTCCAACCTAGTGAATTGCGTGAAAGTGCAGTTGACGACACAACACTTCTTGAGTAACAATGGCTGTGATCACCTGTTGTACTCAATGCATATATTGCGGTCGTGAGATTTCTGACTTCCATTTTGTCTAAGATAATAAAAAAAAAGAGTAATGACATTGGAGGGATGACTGGCCATCAAGGTACTCAGTTCTTAGTTTACCAAGGTCCCCTTCAAAATTGGCCTGTCCTCGAGCATTATCGATACGAAACTAGGAGATGAAAAGTGCCGCAGGCAATAGATCATTATTTTTAAAATGATATTAGGACTGACGGCGATGGTAACAGGTGTTTTGACGCAGATAATGGGTCCATTGTCCCAGTGAAGTCGGTTTGCTATATTAACATAGCAGGAACTACCTCCAATGTGAATCAATGCCCCACGAGAGTCGCGTTGAACACGCGAAGCATGCAAGCTCTTTGTGAAAAATTTTCGGGACGCCTTGATATATAATAATTGATTTCAGGCGTGGTTTGTCGTTCAACCTCCCGGCTCTTGCGGCTGGCCATGAGTTGAATTCTGAAGAGTCTTGAGGTTAGTATGCTCAACCTCGGAGAAGAAGGAGACGTTTCTGAACAATTATTTTGTGGTGACCAAACTGCGACAAACCTTCACCCAAACCTTCCACACGTTGAGGGTTTGCATGCAGATGCGAAGACCATCTTCGCAGCAGCAACCATGCTCAATTTGCGGGACTTTTTGTGGCACAGGCTACAACGGAGAAATACAAGAGGTCAGTGCCTCCGTCTGGTCCACACTGGATAAGGTCTTACAGAGGTTCATGTTTCGCAGTTGAATCCCTGGATGTGGAAACTGGACCCTGGGGTCTGTTGTTACGCTTTCAAGCTCATGTTGGTACATGGATAGTTTAGTTTCACAATTCGTATATATGCAATGCGATGGTGATGGATTCGGTAGAAGAAGATGAATGAGTTATGAAGCTATCTACAGCGCCCGGTGGGCAGACCAATATACTCCCAGAGCGGTCAGGCATTCTGCCAGGTGTTTAGGTAGTAGTATGAGCCCATATCCCCTGACAGATAGATATAGCTATTCGTGATATCTCAGGTGACAGGATTGCTGTGAGTCGTGCAGCATTCGGAGCGGTGTTGTTTTCCGGGGAAGGAACTGCGGCTGAAAGATCGGCCTGAAAGGCAGAGGTATACGGTAAAGCCCAGATTCCTCTTGGGACGAAGCGACCAATGGACACCGACAGTCATCTGGGGTAGCAAGGAATTCCACGAACTAAGCAAGGATAAACATAAGAAGTTCTAGCGCTCACATAAATCCAGGCTGCTGTCGATAGCGGATTGGGGCCGCCGAGCATACGAGCTGAAGCAACGGATTTCCGGCCATGTTCTTCGGCTGGCCGGAGTGAGTTTAGAAAACTACCTGGAAAGGTTTTAGCTTAGGAGCAATAAGTTCAGAAATACATTTTATAGCGGCTTCTTTTCTCTTCGTTTGCTTCGTTGATTTCAGTCAGGAATACATAGTTTGAAGCCTAAGCATCACATATGCATAGCAATGAACAATGAAAGCGCTGAGTAAGAACAAGAGAAAACCAGATTGATCACAACAACTTAGTTCATACTCATACGAAGTGAGGCTGAGGTTTGGGGGCCTTGGAATCCTTCAACCCCAACCCAGAAGCTTGTCTTCAATGATCTAGCTGACGGGATATTCCGCTTGATTTTGCTTCCCCTACATTATCAGCCTACTTCTTCGAACCCAATGATACTCGTGTCTCCTGAACACACATCGAATAGACGCATCCACAACCATAGCGGTGAACAATTTGTGCACAATTTGAAGGCCACGACAAGATTGGAGGTTGCAGTCAACATGCAATTCATATTATCAGGCTCGGAAACACTCGGCGACTACCTGCCAGTCAGGTGTGGGAGTGGCGCTCTTGCAGAAAAACACAGTTGTCACCCAGCTAAAAACAAAGGAGGCTTGAGGAAGCACAGCCAATGCGAGCTGAGTAACTCAAAGCCATGGCTGCAATGCAGAGTCATTTCTGATTGACTGCTGGCCGACAAGAAGGACCTCGAAGACTGATAGGAATGATACGCATAATTTATGCCGGCGGTAGCGCAGTTCGAGCGATTAGGAAATCGAGAAAGAAATTTTCCTTGTCCGATGACACAATTGTCTCAGTTGGCGATAGGTTATCTCGACTTTCATGCGGTTTCG
>JAOYMO020033412.1:0-12903 GCA_025802455.2 Iodosphaeria phyllophila | reverse complement strand
ATGAGAGACTCAGCTCTTTCCAGTTTCTCCTCGACTTCAGTCAGATGTCTATGGAACCGTCAGTATGATCTCGATCTTGATCAGCTGTATATACAAATTGGATCTTGAAGATATTTTTCTAGAATATGTGGCATCAGAAAGAAAACAGGGTGGCTGACCCACTTTCTCGTCAATGGCGTTCGAGAATGTTTTTCGTATAAACAATGCCTTCCGTATCGGACACACAACTCGCAAGTTGGTAGAGCCCGATTGCAGCGCGCCTTACGTCTTCTACATTCCTTGCAAGCTTGCTCTGCCGGTGCCAAGGCCATGTCCAAACTTGAGCCTTCGTCAGCGCCCTCAGGCGGATCGGATGTTGTGGCCATGATCCAATGATGGAAGACGCTACGGCGGCGCCGGACCAAGGATGCCGATTTTGCGGAGCTGGAAGGCGAGAAGGGCAGCAAAAGTCCGAACTCGTTTCAGAGAATGGAAATCAAGCAGAATAAGTGATGTCCGTCTTGAAGTTCTGTCTATGGAGCCCTGGAGGTGCCTAATGACATTCATTTCTTAAAGCGCATTCGTCGTCTGTTTCTACTGGACTGTTCAATTGGAGCCATGGAGACTTGTGAGCAGCATCTGGTGATGCGAGTTGTAGGTACAGCAAGGCTTCTCTGTTGGACCACTTTCAAGGATGGGGCAAGTCCTGGCGCGATCTCGTGATTCTCAGTCACCCACTTTTGTCATTCCTTTCATGCGTCGAGGTATCCACAGTTTCCATTTCAGCCACAGCGAGCGCTGAGAAGGCCTGTAGTGACATCTTTCTCCGTGGGTACCGATAACTTACCGATTTTCTAGCAAAAAAATATCAATCAACAATACGGAATTGGTATCAGACTACTGCGGTAGGCGTCTACTCGGCTTCTGTTCGGACACTTCCATGTCTGCAGCACCCACACCTGCAGCTCTCCACAAACAAGCAAAGCAGCTAGACCCAATTTGGTCCGAGACTCCGGAGCATATCATAATCCTAGGGTGCAGCGGAGCTATCTCCCGAAAAGCGAGCACATAATTTGTTACATAATCGCCCTCGCGGAACGAGGGGCAGGGTGGTAACCAGGCCAGCCAGTCCTGGGATCTGAGGACTGGCCACCAGTCAGTCCTGCCCAACCAAGGCCTGGCCTGGTCCGTGCGGGAATGGTGCATGTGGCTTCGGTGGCCTGGCCCCCAAATGTAGGCCTCAGGCAGCCACATTCGCCACACGCTCGCAAGGATGCGAGCGAGCCTTTTATTGCAGATTCGGCCGAATTGCCCTTCATCTGCTTCTACCAATCAAACACACTTTCTGGCTAATGATTATTTGCATAAACGTGCCCTAACGTTATCTGGGCTTTTGTGCGGAGTGACCCAGCCGGAGAGTGCCTTTATGGTGCAATCAAGCTAAAACCGGACCATTGTAACATTTGCTCAGATCGCTACCGTAGCTACGGTCCGCGTGCCAAATTGGGTATAGTCGCCAGTAAGCATGGGGTTTTCTAGGCTCACTGCTTCATTTGGTGCGCCAGAACAGCTCGATGGCAGGATGCCGAGGGTTTTTGCGCAAAAGGGGAGCTTGGTTGAACATGCGCAGCGCAAAAAAAAGGGCAAAATTACCAAAGAACACCAAGTTTTACGGAAGCATACTGATATGGGCTCTCAAAGTTTAAAGACAAGGTGTATCAGTCAGTCACATTGTTGGGCTCAGCATATAGTATTGTAGTCAGAGAATGGTACTTAGGTACTTATGAGGCGGGTCTGTGAGGGGCGCGGTGTGCTTTGTGACCCGTGCACCCCATGCCCGGAGGCTTGTGCACCCTTGGGACTGTAACATTTTTGGGCCCTTCTCATACAAACTTCCCTAACTTGCAACCCTTTCTCCTCCATCGCCACAAGTTGCAATTAAAAAAAGAGCGCGATAATTGATTCATAATGCTCTAAATAAGCGAACGCCATGCTCTTTTTCTAATTTTGGTATGTTTTAGAACAGCCTTTAGTGTCGAGAAAAAAGGTCTGAAATGGTCCGGTTTTAGCATGATTGCACCATACTATCTATCATAAAGGCACATGCAGGACTGGCCTGGTTGCCACCCTGACGAGGGGTACAATATTAGCACGAAAGGCTTTCCACACCACAATGCTAGGCCATGTATAGTCGACCCCTGCTATTCTAGGCTAGACACCGTCCTTACTGTTAAAACTTTCTTTTTCACTCAGGCTCTGACTTGGTCACTTGAATAGAGCCAGCCGTGGATAGAAGACATCATACTATTAGAAGGACCTGCACCAGCAGTCATAACCGTTCAACTTTCGCTATATGTTATTGGGTCTCGGGATGGATCAACCAAGGTCGACTTGTAATTAGGGACATGTACTTCGCTTGTAACTCAGTCAAGTTGAATCGCATATGCAGGCACTAAGCCAAGAATCCGCAGACTTCACAACTTTCCCACTTTCTCCACATGTCTTGCACTGGCATCCTTCCCTTCCCGCTCAGCCCCCGAGAACTCGTCAATCATTCCAGAACTGGGTCCATCAAAGATCAATGCAATCTCCTCCAAGCTATGCCCCTTGGTCTCGGGGAACAAGAAGTACACTACAACTCCAAAAATAGCGAGCAGAACGCAAAATACGATATAATACTTCCAGCCAATGTTCTCGATACCAATCGGATTGACGAATGACTGGATTACGAGAGACCCATATATTGAAAAAAGTTCGATTGCAATACCCTTCGATCGGAGAGAGTACTGGAAGATCTCAGTAGGGTAGCCCAGCAGTAAAGGCGTCCATGCGATGTCGTAGTGAAAATAAAATGTAAATAAGCACACGATGACGACGATTCCAGCTGGCTTGGATCCCGTGTCCGAGTTAACTGCCGAGCAGGCTGTCCATATGATGTACGATATGAGCATGCCGACGCAGCTCCACAAGAACAAAGTCCGGCGCCCCAGGCGATCAACCAGCACCGCCGCCATCACCGCCGCGCCAAAGTTGAAAATTTGCAGTAGGCCATTGATGAGCGTCTGATCGAACGTATCCGTAACACCCACCGTGCTGAGGACTAATGTTAAATAGTAGGACACGATTCCGATGCCGTTCCACTGGGCAAATGTGCCCACACATACAGCAATAAGAGTCCGCGTGCGGTTTCCGGGAGTCGACACAAGGGATTTCCAGCTAGTTCTGGCGGCTTCCTGTTCCATTTGCACAGCCTGAACAATTTCGGACATTTCGAACTGGGCCAAGGGCGAGCTTTCTCCCCTGTAGTCTGTTTCACCACCAGAGTGGTACTTCGTCAGTATGGCTGCTGCTTCTGGTGCTCGGTCGTGGGCGACGAGCCAGCGAGGCGATTCTGGAATGAACCACCATAGCACCAGCTGCACGAATGGCAAAGCAGCTTGAATTATAGATGGAATCCGCCAAGACCAATTGCTATCGTAATTCTGTGTACCAAATGTCGTCCAAGATGCCAAAATAGCACCTGCGAGTCAATGTGTCAGCTTCGCTGCTAAACCATGAGCCCACTCTCACAAAGCACGACAAAAAAAGCTAACAGCAGGAACATACCCAAGTAGTACATGGTCCAGAAAGCGCAAGTGTACTTTCCACGGTGTGTAGGATAGGCAAGCTCGGCGATGAGCATAGGGCTCGGCTGTACTATGAACATGCCTCCAAACCCAACAATCAGGCGTGATACGACAAACATGCCCAAATTTACAGAAGCAACTTGGAGGACCGTGGCGATAATAATCATTATCAGACCCGACAAGAGAACCGGCTTCCTCCCAAATTTATCCGACAAAACGCCGATGAAAGGGATGGACAAAACCGAGCCAATTGATTGGGCAGCGTTGACCACGCCGAGGCGGGATCCAGTGGGGTTCCCAAAGTAATCTTTCCATTGTTGCAGAGATTGAAGACCATTCATTAAAGATCCTGTTCGAATATCAGCAGGGTCATTCACAATCACTACTGGGGGTTCTTCTCCTGTCAGAGTCGTACCATCATAGCCAGAAGTGGATGATGATAAAAGCGGAATCAGAAGAACCAGGTTCAGTTGGAGAAGATGTGGTTGTTGGAACCACCACTTATCGGTCTGTGGCAGTACACTCGCGAGAGCCTCCCCTACTATCTGGGCGTCTTTATTTCTCGCCATGGTATTTGGGTCTGGGGGGCTATTTAGAATTGCGTGCAGTCGAAGTTAGCTCCGTTATCAATGAAGGCATTTGGAAACAAGAAGTAATTTCGCAATGAATTACAAAGACATAATGTCATCAATGAGTTACGAGAGTCTCATTTCTATGCTGGAATGATCTTATATATGTGAATTTGCGTAGTCTCGCCATTGAGGAGCATCTCTAAGTTACGGCTGCAAGGAACAAACGATGCCAAGTTGACATTCCAAGATACGCATCCAATCACCAATAGCTCTTTAGATTTTCTGGAGCGATTCGCTTCCCCATGGGGAGCGAACATGCTAAAATTCCGGGAAAGGAGGAGAACCCTGGCCCCTGCAACTCACAGAGTTGGGTCGAAAGATCCACCGTCAAGCATGACACCCCAGCTTGATCGCGTTTGCAAGAGATGAAAATCGCCAGAGCTTTTCAGATGCAACGGACGACAGTCAACCTTTGTTACTTTTAGTCTGTACACAAGCATCAGGGGTATGGAGTACCAAAGCATTGCCCATAAATAATGTGGGCATTTCGCGCCAACAAGCGCTTTGGATAAATGACATTGTAAACGCTTCTTACCCTTGTACAATATGGTATAGAGATGGCAACCATCACGTGTTCGCCACCGGACCACTGTCGCCCGAAACTACCAACCCCTTCTATGGCTGCGCAAAGACTAAGAAAGTCAGGATCAAGCGCAAAGCACTCAGGCTTCAAATTGCGTGTCTTGGACATTTGTCCTCTGACCTGGTCGTGGAGACTTGCTATAACGCAGTTCGAGAGCCAGTGGTACTTACACCAAGCGCATAATTCTCGAGTTCGTGAGACTTAAACAGGAGCCGGGGCTGAGAGGACTATAAGCCTGATTAAATGGGTTTCATGGAATCCATCCAACGTAAAAGTAAGCAACAAGGTTTGTGGTTATGGCAGAAACCGTAACAATCATGGTGCATTCGCGACTGTAAATCTGCTGGCGATCAATTACCCAGCATTTTCTGATTTTCAAGTGAACGGCCAACACTACGTTTCACTAGAGTTTGACAAGTCAAATGACATGAAGAGCTTTCTCAATAGTTTCCCTCTCTATTTACCGGTATAATACATAGTCTATCTTATAAGTATCAATAGTTCGCTGCCACTTCAGATCTACCGAGCCGTATATCCACCATCTATCACAAAGTCGGCCCCGGTCGTGTATGAACTCGCATCACTAGCAAGATACAAATACACACCCTTCAACTCCCTAGGGTCAGCATCTCGCCTTAAAGGCGTAAGACTGTACCATTCTTCTTTCATCTCAAATGGGCAATCTCCAGACATGATCGTGTCAATGTAGCCTGGAGATACGGAGTTGATCCGGCCACCCCACTTAGCCCACTCCACGGCAAGAGATTTGGCAAGATGGATCTACATGATGGAGGATATCAGCAATTTTTCTGACAAAGCGTCTTTGCGGCTAGTGAATGTAAATCATATGATATGGAATTTGACGTACCACTCCAGCTTTGCAAGCATTATAACAGCTCTGTTCCTGAGGCACGTTCGCTGCATGACCGCTCATCGACGCTGTGACGACGGCAACACCATGACCCTGTTCGCGGAACACCTGACCCGCGGCCCTCAAGCAATAATATACACCATCAAAGTCGATGGCGCGCACACGATCCCAATCCTCTATCTTGTCATCCAGGCCACCTGCCTTAGATGGGACGCCCGCATTCGCAATGATAATGTCGAGCCGGCCAAAGTCTTGCAAAGTCTTCGCGATCGTATCTTCAACAGCGGCATAGTCTCGTACGTCGACTTGGTATGTTTGCGTCCTGACACCAAAATCGGATGCGATGGTAGCGGCAAGCTTGGCAGCATTGGCTGATGTTCTGTACCATATTGCGATCTAAGGTATGGGACCACCCAGTCAGCAAACGAACCAGAATCATTTAAAAAAGCCAGCCCTGAAAATTGTCATACATTGGCACCAGCTTCTGCGAGCGAACGAGCTACTTCGTATCCAATGGCACCTGCACCACCCGTGATGATTGCGGTTCGCTCATCGAGTCGGAATTGTTTGAACACGCTATCTTGAATGGCTGGGAATGGTGCTTTGATGGTGTGTTTTGTTCCGTTTGTTGATCCGTTAGTTGTTCTGCTGGTGGCCATTGTGAAGACGGGAGAGATTTATGACGGTATTTCCAAGGATGATGGGTATTTTGAAGATTATACCTGTTGTGGTTTATGCTCGAGACGACCAATGCACCATGTATAGAATCGTATCTCATCAGCGAGTCGTTCCATTCAATATGAGGTTTCGTTCATATATCATTCATATTTCAGGGAGCTTGACATAACAAGCCGCAGGTCATCACGCTGGGATGATCCAGACTCGCGGTCGACTGATTGCCGTCCCTGAAGTGCCAGACAGCCATAAGCGGGACATCGATGGCCTTTAGACAACAGGGGCAACCGTCGTCCGTCCGTCCAAAATGCTGGTATTGTCGACCCATCAAAAATAGCACGCAACGCGGATCCAACACCGTAGACATACAAGGTGTAAGGGGTGGAGAGTCAAAAGGTCATAGAGGAACGTTAGAGTCAACGGCAAAATCCCAATAGAGTGCCACAAAAATCTGTAGAAAGATCTTAGGTAAGTAAACCTTACAATAGGAGACCAACGTTGGTAGCGGCAAAGGGACAATGATTCTGCGTCAGACAAACATTGATGCGTCCGAGCTGATAAATCTTCAAGTTTATAAGATACGGAGTCATGCTGTCTTCATTCATCACCTTACTGCAATACGACCACGAGATATGCTCTCAAATGAATGCCGACACAGCTCAGCCCACCATACCGGTAACTAGCATGCCACGAAGATCTCTCCCCGGCAGTGTGGTAATTACCAGTATAGTAATCACTGTTGTCCAATCCATCTTACTATGTGGTAAACGGCGTGAGCACTCGATTATTAAGTTAACAAAACAATGCTCACCCAAAGCCTTACAGAATGAACGTTCAATTTAGGAATTACCAATGCTGAACCTTTACAATGAATGAACATTGCTCGATGTTGACTTAGCCCGTGAACCGTGTTGCATAGAAGACCGAGCCTGACAGATGACCGATCCGGAGGTTCCGCACTGCCACGTCGCGGGTACTTTACCGGGGTACGGTGCTTTCGTCTATTGCAGATATAAATGGGCCTGTCGGATACTGTGTATTGATCAGGTATCCAGGGGCGGCGATGGGCCGGCCAGAACCCGGCCGCTCAACCGGTTGCCGACCGTGGCCGTTGCGAGAGCCACATCGTTTATTGGTGCGAAATTCCCCGACGTCAAACGCTTCAACTCTGATTGAATGTTCAGTACGAAGTACCGATACTGTAAATGCTTATACTGCACAATCACGGCTCGTGGTGGCGCGCGATCCCTAGCAAGTCTTCGTACAATACAGGAATTTGATTTATGTCTGAGACCACCCTAGGAGGAATCCACAGCTCTCTGTCTGGAGGTCACGTCGTAGCGCGCCGCGGGACCATGCATGTCCACCGGATTGCTTCGGCCGCATCAGGGGGGTTTGCGGAGCCCCACGCATCAAGATTCGGATCGTTGATTGGCATGATGACGGGGATGGTCTCCGTCTCGCGGCAGACAGGGGTATTTCCAGCTGAGCTAACATCGCTCACCGTTCGAACCAAGTCTATCAAGAAATCAAGGTACAACTTTGGTTCTTTCCGTCGGGCTTGGGTCTCGAAATCATAGCGCTTTGTTTGCGGATACTCCGGAAATGACTCAGAATTGCTAAATAATAGAACAAAATGTTTAGTTTTGTACGAGGACGTTTCAGGGTTGTTAACAGTCACGCGTCGCTCGCATGACTCGCAGCCATCACTGTGCAAATAATCGCTTCGAAGCCCATGAAAACTTACAACCCCCACTATCAAAGCCGGAGAAGAGTCAACCTCAATGATGAACCGCAGAACCCTCTCCGGCCGTTTCAGCAAGGTACGGGAAATCTTGGCTATCCAGAATAGAAATGGGATCCATCGGAGAGGATGTCACAATGAGTTCATGAGACTTGGAGTTACTGGAAGCAATTTATCAAGACTTGAGAGCACTTCGCGAACCGCTTCTATTCATCTGTAATTGCACCCAGCGTATGTAATTATCGAATAGCGATTCGCTTGCTCGTCATGGCCGAAAATGTTAGTGGCTCATCCGCATCCCACTCTCCTTCATGCTCAAGCTGACGCTATGAATAGAACCCAGCTTTTGTTCTGCAGTCTATTAAGAATGTTTCTTTTGAAGATCGTTCGGTTCCCAAGCTCCGGAACGAGCATGATGTGCGTGTACACATAGAGCAAACGGGTATTTGCGGCTCGGATGTGCATTACTGGCAGCGAGGACGCATTGGGGACTTTGTTCTCGAGAGCCCCATCGTATTGGGACACGAAAGCGCGGGAACAGTTGTCGAGATCGGCAGCAAGGTGCAGAATGTGAAGGTTGGAGATCGCGTCGCTATTGAACCCGGAGTGCCCTGCCGATAGTAAGATAATGTCAACGTTGATATTGATGAGGAATAATACATGCTGACCAGTCTTACAGTTGTGATCACTGCCGATCTGGGAATTACAATCTCTGCGGTGACACCATCTTTGCGGCCACGCCACCGTGGGACGGCACATTGCAAAAGTACTACATTGTTGCCGGCGACTACTGCTATCCGATACCATCTCACATGAGCGCAGAAGCCGGTGCTTTGGTCGAGCCCGTATCTGTTGCCGTACAGATATGCAAAGTGGCTGACCTGCGAGGTGGCCAGACGGTACTAGTATTTGGATGTGGACCCATCGGAGCTCTATGTCAAGCTGTAGCCAAGGCATATGGAGCGAAGAAAATCATTGGTGTGGACCTTTCCAATAATAGGGCCAACTTCGCCAAGACATTCGGTGCCGATGCTGTATTCGTGCCTACAAAAGAACGAAAGGCGGGCGCAGGCCCCGTCAAAGCATCTCGAGACTTGGCGGAAGAGGTTCTGGCCGAATTCCATGTAAGTGAAGGCTTCGACGTGGTACTGGAGTGCTCCGGCGCGGAGCCGTGTATCCAGGCTGGAGTGTTTGCTGCGAAAAAAGGGGGCACGTATGTCCAAGCCGGCATGGGAAAGGAGGTAGGTAGCTGCAACTGCCCCTGCTTATCCTTTTCTTCGATCTTTTCTAATTATATGCAGAACGTCGTATTCCCGATAACAACAGCATGCATTCGCGCATTGAACATCAAGGGTTCTATCCGCTATACTACAGGTGTGTATCCAACTGCTGTAGATTTGGTGGCTTCAGGGAAGATCGATCCGCTCCGTCTTGTCACGCACAGGTTCCCTTTTGAGAAGGCTTTAGAAGCTTTCGAAGTCGTGAAAGAAGCGAAGGAGGATACTCTGAAAGTCATGATAGAGGGCGTGAAAAGTAGCCAATGACAATTATTAGCAGAATAACATAGGGAGTGACCAGCAGACTTCCAATGGGGACAAAGTCTTCAGGCCGGATCATCGCGATTTCTCTCAGGACTCAATTGATGGTAAATGAATCTCGAGATGACACATGCCATGTAGATATTTATACTAAACAGAACAAATTTGAGCATGGCTGTGATGCACTGATGATTATTATTATATCATTCATCCTTTCCCACTAACTTAATAGGACCCAAAAGGATTTAGAGGTGTTTCTACTCGAAACCAATTACTAGTGACGGCGTCGTCCTCTGTTATGCAAATGGTAATCTCGCTTTCTTAAGCTAGTGAGTGTTGATTTTGGGGAAAACGAAAACCAAGTATCATGCCATACATGGGGTGCAAGTTTAAACGAAACTTCTTGTATTTCTGTCTAACTTAAGTTAACTGGGATTTATCTTAAACAAGTCAATCCAGTGTTTGAGACCATTGAAGTCCCAGTTAATACAATCAGGGCAGAGTGTACCCGCCATCAATAACCATATTTGCTCCTATTTCTCTTGTTAGTTAAGATCTCAATGCCGAATAGGGTGTAAACTTGCCTGTCATGTAGCTACTGGCATCGCTGGCCAGAAACACGTATGCTCCTTTGAGCTCGCCTGTTTTACACAGTCTTCGGCCCGGGATCATCTGGAACCATTGATCTCTCCATTCCTCAGGATGGATCTTCAGCACTGGGATACGGTTAGCATCTCGACCGGACACAATTTTCCCAGGGCAAACCACGTACTGTCCGTGTCAATGAAGCCCTATCACAGAGCGAAAATTTTAGCTGAATATTCCCGAAATTGCCAATAGACTAGCCGTTCTGAGGACTTACTGGCGAAACGCAGTTCACTCTCGCGAAGTCAACCCACTCCACCGACAATGACTTTGCCAAATGAACTACTGCGGCTTTGCTCGCATTGTACGCAGCCTGCTTCTGAGGCACGTTGACCAAAATAGCTGAGACAGAGGCAGTGAAGATAATCGAGGCGCGACCAGGATTACCAGGCCTTTTGGATTGGCGCTCGAAAGCCCGCGCGGCAGCTTGCGCAGTCCAGAAGGCCCCGTTCAGGTTCACGTCGAACATCTGGCGGAACTTATCCTCGGGATAGTCAACGGCGGGAATATGATCAGCGATACCCGCATTCGCGACCACAATGTCCAACTGCCCGTCCGAACCACCTCCAAGCTCACGAGCCACCGTCTCGATGATCAACTCGATTGACTCGCGCTCAGTCACATTGCATTTGTAAGCCTTTACGGTTCTCTCTCCATTAGCCGATGAGATTTCTGACGCGAGAGCGTCTGCCTCGGCTGATGGTGTACTCGTATAAGTAATAGCAACCTTCGCACCGGCTTCACACAGCCCTCTTGCCACATCGAGTCCGATACCACGACAACCGCCGGTCACGAGAGCTGTTTTGCCCGTGAGATCAAAGTGTGAAAGCACTGAGCTATCCGGGTTGGGATGAGGGGCGAGGACCATGGTGACGATATTGGTGGAGTCCTTCACGTGATTGCTGCAGCTTATCCCAGCAAAGGATTTGAAGAGGATGGCCCAGGTAAATGGAGAATAAATTGAATGAAAAGTTTCCTACACTGTTATCATAATGGAACGAGAATCATAGGTGTAAAAGAACGCAAATCCACCATGTTGTAGACTTACGCGGCTGCGATTACCATTGTGTCTTGCGAACCAACGTCATGCTGTGTTGCAAGGGTCACCCAGTGCGGAGCTGAGGCGGGCTCCGCTTGAGCTTCGACGTGCGGACCGTCCTATGCGGTGGAGGGGTGGACAGAGAACGGAAGATCGGAGGCCATAGCGGGCAACACTCGACCTGTTCATCTATTTTGCGACACCCCGCATGGATCCAGTGCAACATACTTCCTGAAATATCTGGTTGCAATATTTTTCGATAGGACCTTTCTTGTCATACAATGAGGGTAAGCTGGCACAAGAAAATGGACATGATTTACTGATTCACTGGCTTTACGAAGCTTTGGTTTGCTCCAGATCCATTTCCCCCGAGTGGGACAGAAGCCGGACAGCCGGGGCGCAAGGCAATTTGAGGACCACTTGCTAAACGGGCGAATGAAACTACTACCGTGTATCACGGCTTCATTAGTACCCCCCTTGTTAGTACTCAAGCTACATATAAAACACTGCAACTTTACCATGCCGTAGAGCCCGCAATTCAACCTGTATCCACTTACTGACTTGACATGATTTGATCCTTGTAGCTAAGCGAATTCAATGGACTGATTTTTTTACTGATTGGAGGGTGGCGTAGTCTCTCAATGTGGGTGATTGCCGGAGTGATTTCAAAACTCCAGACAGGGGTTATAATGTGCACCCCAATTTTCACCACGTACTCTCCTATTTTTTGCGTTACGAATAGCTTCTTACCACAGCATCTTCAATTATTGCCAGCCATGGGGATTGCCAAACCAAAGATGGCAAAATATTCTGCTGCAAATCTAGATGATGCACTTGATTACTGCAAGTAAGGCTCTCAGTCAAAAGCGTCATAGATCTTTGGTGTCCCTCAGCCTACCCTTTCATGAATAATTCAGAACCAGCAACGCATCCGCACTAGAGAGAGGCGCCACGCTCAATCTCTTTTGAAAGAACGACAAGAGCAAAAGCTTTGCAAGTGGAATATTCGACAGGATTCACTTGGGTTCGCAGCAACACTTGCTCATCTTCGAGAGGCTATTTCAAGTCTCCTTAAGGTTCAGGGAAAGGATGTTGCCTGTCACAAGGGCAGAGATTATCTGGACTTGCTTAAGTATATTTAAATCAGAGAAGACTTGTAAGTAGAACAAAGTAGACGTAGTTACGACTTAGAGATAATAACACGTTGTAATGTTAAGAGATAAAAGTGTAGTGGGAATAAATCTGAATTGTCAGAAGTAGGTTGACAAAGATAGATTAACAGAGAATAATCTTCAGTGGCCTCAAAAGTCTATGACCTCCTTGCTCTCTGACAACTGAGGAATCCCAGCCGACTAAATACATAACTCAGGAATGATTCACTGAGGATACAAAACCACTGTACTATTGTTCTAAGTTCCTTCACTTCTGTCACACGGCCACACACAAGTACCACTGCATAAGGGTGTATTGCTGGCGAAACAGCTACTTGTTGTGTGTCACAAAGGGCCGTATAACGGGGCTTTGTCTAAGTATTGAATGATATATGTGTACACAACTATGACTGAAGTACG
>JAOYMO020033411.1:0-42799 GCA_025802455.2 Iodosphaeria phyllophila | reverse complement strand
CGGCGCAGGCCTACTTTCTGGCCAATGGCGTGGATCTAAACAGCTTCAAATATAGTGAAAGGGGTGATACATCAATACTTGTCAAGAATTTCCATGGCCGAATCGATGAAATCAGGACCCTTTTTGAAGAGCATGGCAAGGTTTTGCGTGTCCTTATGCCTCCTGCAGGTACTATTGCTATTGTCCAGTTTGCCGACGCATCTGAGGCGAACAGGGCATTCTCCAAGCTTGCCTACCGTCGCTTCAAGAACACAGTGTTGTATCTGGAGAAGGGACCTAAAAATCTTTTCGTGATTGACGAAAAAAAGGCACCATTGAAGGTCCAGGAACCTGTTCCGGAGCAGAGACTGTCATCTTCGGACCTTCTGGGGCGCAGTACTGGTGAAGACTCGGTAGGAACGAGCTCAGTTTACGTGAGCAACCTCAACTTCAGTACCACAACAGATCAGCTTGCCGAGGCCTTTCAACACCTGGATGGCTTCAAATCAGCACGTGTGGCTACCAAGAAGGATTCTAAACGACCAGGCGAAACCCTGAGCCAGGGCTTTGGGTTTGTAGAATTTACGGACAAGGCATCAGCAGATGCTGCCGTGGCCGCCATGAATAACAAGCCTCTCCATGCACACAAACTTCAGGTCAGAGCGTCGCATCGCGGAGCCGACGCGGCCGAGGAACGTCGGCAGCAAGATAGAGCAAAGAAGTTGGCCTCACAGAAAACCAAGGTCGTGGTAAAAAATTTGCCTTTCACTGCGACCAAAGACGATATTCGAAAGTTATTGGGAAACTATGGACAAGTGCGCAGTGTTAGAGTTCCTAAATCACATGGCCGAAGTCGAGGGTTTGGGTTCGTCGAATTCGTCACCCCTGCAGAGGCAGCATCCACTATAGAGGCGCTGCAGAACACACATCTTCTCGGCCGAAGACTAGTTTTGCAATACTCAGATGCTGACGCGATCGACCCCGAGGCCGAGATTGAGCGGCAATTGGCCAAGGTTGGTGGACAAGCGAACAAGGTCGCTCTTGCGCAGCTTACCCGAGGTGACCGCAAGAAGATTACGCTTGGCGAGGATGATGATGAGGGAGAATGAACTAGGTAACAAGCTTTCTAATTTCAATTTGAGATACCCCTTCCGCGAAAATTAGTTTCCGTGCAATCTATCAGGCAATTCCCGTTCATCTGCTTCCCATTAGGAAATAGGGACAGATTATTGCGGTTCTCCCTAGCCAGGGATGAACACCATGCCAGGCATTCTCCACCATCTAAGACATCCCACGAGCTCAACCCTAGGTGCGACCCCTCCGGCAAGCTCGGTAACGTCATATGTTGAATTTCAAGAACTTCAGACACTTGTGGCCTCTTTATTGTTCGTGTTAATTAACGGGCATTCCCTCGCTGGCGCCCACGGGGAGAGCAGAACCATGGCAGCATTCTTAGTCCTTATTAATGTTTCGCCCTGCTCTCTTTGAGACTGATAGATGTCGTTTTGAGGGGCTACCTAGATACTTCTCGGAGTTTCTTCGTAGCGCCCTAGAGGAGGAATTTTCCAAGTGGAGTCTCAGGGCCTGTTGTTTTCGCATTAGCTGATCCCTATCACTGATACTGTCAATGTCCGGGGACCCGAATAGATAGAGGCCATGAGTAGGCTGAGTTGTGCTGAGAGGTTATAAGTTTTGCAGTCTGCCGGCTTTCGTGCCAGAGCGTTTGCCTAGCAAAGTAACAATGATAAACGGGTAGGACATATTCCGACCGCCATTCCTTTCTACATAGCTTAATGTGCCGCTCCACGTTCTTTACTATCCCTAGGCATTTAGAAGAATTCCTTGTCTTTTTTTAAGTAGGTTCAGTCATGGAATTGTCGTGCTCCAGCCTTGCTTCCAAATATCTTGACGAAGGCTATGCTTCCAACAGCCGCTCCGAGGTGATGGCTCGAACCCGAAAGCCATTAGGTGAATCAACAGGCAACGTGCAGCCACAAAATTTCGTCTCGGGTCTGTGCCACCAAGGCCATCTCTTCTCGCCACTCTCTCATGGTATTCCCACACCACCTGTCCTCCCAACTCAGGCCCTTCCTTCGGGCTATGGACTCGGTCTCCGTGGCCACAATTCCTTTTTGCGTGATGACATACCAGCACCATCAAGCTTAATGGGGGTATCAAGGGGTAGCAGAAATCCCTTCTTCGATTGGAAACACTTTGCCGATTACCGTCACAAGGTAATGCAAAAGGAGAAAGATAATGAAAACCCAAAATGGCCGAACGATCTGGAGGAAGACTTTTGCGATGGTACGTATGACTTTGAACTGCAGTTGATCCAGACACGAGCTTACCAAATGCGAAGCCATTCTTTTGATCCCCATGATGGGTCGGAAGAAATATAGTTCAGGAGGGAATTTATTTGGTCGAAATGAACTCATCTCGGAATACCTTTGGTTGATGCATCGTCTCAAGAATCCCCCGCCGCCAGGAACCGTGATCCCGACGGGTGAAGAGAGGGAAGGTCATGCGGGGTTCAGGACGCGGAAGGAGGTTTCGAGCCATATTCAAGTGGCGAAGGGTTACTTTATTGCCCACCCCTTGTGTATGTGACACCGCCTCTGATCTCATCTGGGTACTAGGAGATTACTAACACGTTGAGAAAGTCCACATGTTCTTTCCGCTCCGCAATGACGACTATGAAGAGGGTAAAGCTTCTCGAGGGAAAAGAGACGACAAGGACGTCGAATCGTTCAAGAACAACCCAGTGCTTGTTGATGTGGCCTCAGGGAGGAGGCCTGAGCAGCGACCCAATTACGATTATTGGGCTCAACTGCTCAGGGGTGATGCGGATGTCTTTGTGCGACCTAAGATGTGTTGGGTATATGTGTCTTCCTCGGAGATCGAACTCAGCGAGGATAGAAGGTCCGCTATTGCCCATGATGGTACACGCTTGCATGCTGATGCGTACGATGCGGATGGAAATCGCCGCGAGGGAAAGGGGGATTATCCCCATCTCAGACTTAATGTGGACAAGGACATCCGGCGTGATTTAGACCGTTGTCGAGTTGGTGAGGCGGGCAGGCGTACCCCGCCCAGCCAGTTATTACACAGTTATACGCGCACTTTAACACAACGGACTTCGTGCTCGGTGAAAGGTATTGCGAAGAAACTCGAGGCGTTTCCCAGGATTGAGGCCATGCTAAACGAAGCGCACAAAATCCACGACCCTTCACACGAGACAACATCACGGTGCGTATCAGGCCCTTGCGATACTTTTCACTTCGACGTTACCCTTAATCTGCATCCGACAAGCGGGTTTCCCCAGGGCACCAACCTTGTCGCTGCAGTGCTCCTTTCCATCTCGCGCCCTGAGCTTGTGGGACACTCATGGCGGTCCATCACTACCATCATCAAGCCGCGCGAACTCATGCTCAACCCTGGAAAAGGAAACGGGGAAGATGTGTGGCAGGATCAGCCGCGTTCCTGTTCGCACCAACGCGACGCCATCGAAGTTGAGTTTCCCGCCCAAGCTTTTGCCGGCGCTTTTGTCAAGCTGGGCCAAGCAATCAATCTGGAGCGCGACCAGAGAGATCGGGAGCGCGCAGCCCGCCAACAAAAATCAAATCAAAAATCCAAATCAAGTCGAGCGGGCGACGAGGATGACAAGGATGACGATGACTCCCTCACCAATGAAGAGTTCTTCGACAAGCACGCGGACCACCGTATGCCAGGACACATGGCCGTGGCCAACGATCTGCTAAAACAAGTCTGCATGTATCAAGAGATATTTTCGGCAGCCCCTGCGCCTCCGGCGTCTTCTATCGATGAACTTACCAGTGGCGAACGACAACGCCCATGGATACGTCGCGCCGTCATCATTTGGACATTCAGCCCCTGCCGTCAAGAAGTTGTCTTGAAAGCCAAGAAACGAGGGAGCAAGAAGCAGGAGCGTGAGCTTGTGACGGTTGCGCCGGCAACCAACTGGCGCTTTATATCCAAGCGTGACCCATCTTCGCAACACCACCAGGATCGAGTATATGTCAAGCCGGACTCTTTGGATTTCAAATCCTCTCCTTCGCCTTTTGGTAGCGGGGGTGATGTGACAGCGTCCGACATCACCAATCTTGATTTTTCGGCCAGCACGGGCTCATACGAGACTGTTGCCAGTCAAAGCCAGTCACTTGGCCTTCCACAATATCGAAACCAAGCACGACGCCCAAGTCTTCGTACTCGCCATTATTCCCACCCTCAAGGCCCACCACCTCTCTCTCTCGTAACCGGCTTTTCTCCCAATCATCACGGTAGCGACAGCAGCGGTCTTGCCACACCGCCCCCGACCGCAGCCCTGGCAATCAGTTATAGCCATGCTTACGACCCTGTTGACATTAGCAACCACCTTTCCTTCTTATCTGACGGATCAGCTGTTGAATCCCAGGCAAGTGGGGGAGGCGGGGAAGATCCTTTCTTTCCCCACAGTGCCAGCACCAGTTACGACGACCCGGCCTCATGGAGTGCAACGCACCCAACGGCTCCTACTGTTGGTGGCAGCGCATGGAGCAGTGCGAGGAGAGTATCTTCAGGTGGCGATTATGGACCCGATCTCGGCGGTGGTTCTCTCTTGTGGTCGGCTCCCGACTCTGGTGATGATTCGGGGTTTTATACAGTGAACCAGCAACATCACAGTCATCAGGATCACAGTAACAGCGTGAGTGCCATCCCCATGACCCACGAGCCTCCAACCGATCTATGGACAACGGGCGCCACACACGATGCCTTGATGGCAGTCGCAACCACAGAGCCTTGGATCCAATCACACAGTCTTTCTGCCGTTGAATCTGATCTCCATCTCGGGCATCAATTCCCGCAACCCTACTATCAAGGCGACGCAGACTTGGCATCGCCCGCAATCCACACCGATCGCTATCTATCATACGAACACGCTGGCGCTCATCAGCAAGCCTGGCCTCACTCCGGACTTGACCAGTTGCACCACGCTTCTCGGGCCCAGCAACCACAGCAGCAGCAGCAGTATCAAGAAGAACAGATACATCAAGACCACGACCTCGACTCCCTCCCCACCGACCTCGACACCTCCCACGACGACGGTTTCGGCTTCAACTTCGGCGGTGCTAACGTTCCCGTGAACACGGACCCGGACCAGAGCGACCTGGAACCAACAGGGGCCTTAAGGTATGAACAGCATCTGACGCCCATTAAGAACCGAAAGCGCAGCCGCGAGGAACACGATAGTGTCGACCCAGAGCTAGACGATGCGGAGGGGAGGGACATTCTGCCGCCGACTAGGAAGCGTAAATTTGGGGACAAGGAAATGAGGGAGCGGGCGGCGCTGCTGGGGGATTTGCCTGACGTTGCTAGGGAGAGAGCGGGATCTGCCAGCGCTTGAATGAGTATTGGAAAGGCGTTCGAGGCGCTAGGATTCTATCGAGGGTTGGGGTTTTTGGGCGATATGAGAAGGATGGGAAATGGCTTTATGCTTCGTGAGATACGCAAGAGGGGTGGAGGTGCCCCATGGCCATTCTAGCTTCGCTGTGAGCAATTACACCCATCGATATATGATGTGGCTTGGAGTTTTAATCGACTAGATTAGATTCTGGTGTATGACATTGGCTTATTGGCCTTTGACTTGTGACCCAAAACTATTCCAGCGTGTCGACCTGTCTTCAAGTTTGAAGATTCGGGAACGACCAGATTATCTCCCAGGCGGGACCAATTTCCAACGGTCACAAACGGCAATAGACGTTCCTTTTGGGCTAGGTGAGATATCATGAGGTTCTGTAGAAGCTCCAAACCGAGAAAAACAGAACTCTGCGTTGACAAATATCTTCACGGTACATTTCGTAAGATGCAAGCACATGAATCGACTAGACTTTGAATTATATAAATATGAAACTAAGTGATTGTATCCATCATCGCGCCCCAGTATAAGCCATCCAATTCATGATAAAATCGTTCTCCACTCCTCTATCCCGACTCTCGCGAATTCCTCTCCTCCTCGTCTCTGTATGCCCCCTCACCCCTTTCTAACACACCCTCATCGGCATGTTTTGCCGGATCAAACACATACATCGGAAATTCAAGCAAGACTGTTCTTTTCATAAATGTAGGTAATCTTTCGTACAAGAACGGAGGAAGCGGGATAAGAATACTGGTGCGATCTAAGTAACGCTTGTAGGCTTGCCAGGCAGGGCCGCCAGCATCGGCCTCATAGCGCTTCTTGGCCCCCGGCCGTTCTGAGAGAGGGAGACCGGAGACGAACATGAGGAGCAGGGTGAGGAAGATAGGGCTGAGGATTGAAGCTTGTAAGGCGCAGTATGCGGAGCCGGTAACGGGTCCGTCGGCTGCGGGGGAGACGGCAATAGTGTAGATTGCTGGGGGGTTACGTAATATTAGTCGCCATGTTCAGTAGTTCAGTGGGGTCGAGGGGAGAAGTACAGAGGGGGAGAGGGGAGGAAGGCAAGGTTTTACCCACCAAATTGTACCAGCATCTCCCCGAAATAGTTCGGATGTCGGCTCCAGTTCCATAGACCCTCATCGCAAATGGCCTTTTTGTCTGCCTTAGACCGGAATTGATATTTTTGTGTATCCCCCACGACCTCAATAAAAAAGCCCACGACCCACATGACAACACCGGCGATGTCACGACCCGTGGTCCCGAACTCGTGCATCTGCGGACTGAAGCGACGAACCGCAGGCGAGTTCAAGAAGGTTACAGGCAGCGAAACGGTCCACACCCAGACCATCTGGAAGACCCAAAAACCGAGAAAGGGGAGGAACTTGTCGCGCTTATCGTCGAAGCGGTCGTCCTTCCCGGTCTTGAGGATCCGGAACAGGAGAAAGCCGGACAGGCGCGCGCCCCAGAGCATGATGAAGAGCGATACGACTATTTGGCGGGCATCGGGCGGGTGGGAGCTCAGGGAGAGCGTTAGAATCGCGAGAACTACGAAGTTCGTGCCGCCAGCGAAGTCTGGAGTGGAGCGTTAGTTGGGGGCTATGCATCAAGGGTTCTGGGACAGACGGACCTGTTAATTTGTCGAATTTCAGCGAGAACGCGATGGCGAAGAAGAATAGTTGGTACGCTATCGTGACTAGAAGTGTAATTGATAAATAGTAGTCGTCGAGCACGTGTGTGGGCTCGGTTTCGTTCGCCATTTTCGTTTCTTTTCCCTTTCCTCCTGCACGACTTGTAACGGTGGGAATTCTTTCTTGTCTTCGTCTCTCTTTATCGCTTTGATTTCCTTCAACTTCCTAACTTTCTAGCGGTCTCGACTGTCTGCTGGTGGAGGTGTGCCTCATAATTTTAATTGGCAATATGAGGCGGCTTGTTGAAGACAATATGGTAGTCGAATCAAGGGAACGGGCTTCACTTCTAAGAGAGAGTTACAAGGAGGAACAAAGGGTATTGATTTCACAATTTTCATTTACTATCTATGGGATCATGATGTTGGTGTCATGGCGGGCTGCCCTGATCGTCCGATTTAAAACTCGAGACCGGAATCGGCGTCCGGAGGGATGGTAGATAGCCCATGATGCGCCTCTGTACCGTTTGAACTAGGGTCACCGGATTTGAACCGGTTATTACAGAACGTATCCTGCCAAACTTTTGACAGTATGAAAATAACAGCTCTGTTATGGATTGTAACAGCAATTCCTGGGTTGTTCTGAACAATATCCAGCGGATAGTTTCTGGTGCGATAATCCATGAATCACCACTCCGGCAACCCAGGGTCTGAAATCGACCGGGAGCGTCGGCTCTTGAGCGTGAAGGCGTGGTGGATCGACGATTCGACGCGCTCCGGGCCATTTGTTGTTCCACTCGTATCTCAGGAATTCAGACCGGACCGATGTTAGTCTACCTCTGCGATTCTGAGAAATTCAGCGGAACTGCCACTGAGGAATTCCATTTGTTTTCATTGGGCTGTGTTCTACATAAAACTCTTTCCATGGCATGATATGAAAACTGGTCCAGAAGAAGTATGGATTGTTTGCGTTATACAGTTTCCAACAAGCGAACCACAAAGGCCACTTATCTCACTACCAGACCCATGACTATCTAGTAAATAGGCACCATCGGTACCCGCCTGGTTCTGCTGGATGACTCCAACGCGAATCCGCAAAAGTGGATCCGGCTGTACCCTGTGCTGCGTCCGAATTTCAGGCTGCACCTGTGCGAACATCCGCTTTGAGAGAGACATCACCTCCTGCTCAGGGGGGTCAAAACGTGGAAGATACCGGTAACTACTCACTGTGTAATATAGTATACACTTGATCAGGATGCTGCGATAGCCTCATTATCGAAAACGATTCACCACGATCAGGATTTTTCCTCTCACATACTTGTTTTTTCATCATCATTATCGTCTGCCATGAATCTCCACTACCTTTGCAAACGCCTAACGCATTTGAGCCGAGAATAACCAACATCTCACCAAACATTAAACTTTCAGCCAAGCGTTACATGCATCTTACCGAGAGATTCGTGCTCTTCGCAGAGCGTTTCAATTATTACAAGCATCGTCTTCAGTGAGGTGCTGCCCGAAGATCCCTCAAACAAGCACAACCTGCCATTGCGAGTTCTGGTAAAGTTTCGCGTCTATCCTACCCAATAGTGACGACTGAATGCCGTTCTAAACAGGGTTCAACTCTGCGGAGTCTCAATTTCACTTACTGTGACGCCACTCATACACACACACAGTACCTGTCAATCAAAACATGTACCGCAATCATGTCACATCTATCCGGTAGCTCACGCTGGGAGGATAACCTCAGTTTAGTCCTTGCAGGGGACCAATCCAGGATAAATTCGCGCGCAATCAGCCGGACCGTCGACAAAACAAACTGCATCCACGGTGTTTATTGCACTGATTGCATCAACCAGACCTGCCAGAAGTTCTTGAGAGAGCTTTTCAGCGCAGACCGAGACAACGAAGAAGATTGGACATGTGATTTCTGTGATCAAGGAGGTCACGGCGTTGTTGCGGAAATCGATCATTTTTTAAATCCAGAGGGATGCCCCGAAGGTCATTTCAGACGCGATGACGCACGCGAGTGGGCTGAAATGAGCTTCGAACAGAAGCTTGATAACTTGCTGGACAACCACGATCGGATTGAGAAGCATCACAAGCAGGAGGTTAAGGAGCTCCATAGCGAACTTGCGGAATGCCAAAAAGACCACAGCCGTCTTAAAAAGAAGTATAATAAGGAAATCCGTGATCTTCACAAGGAACTCGCAGACTACCACGAAAGCTACAGCCGTCTCGAAAAACAGCATGATGAGGAAATCCAGGCTCTTCATGTCGAGCTTTCCCAATGCCGCGAGAACCATGGCCGCTTCAAAAAACAGCATGCTCAGGAAATTCAGGGTCTCCATAAACAAACGTGGGAGTGCCGCGAGAGCCAGGGTCAGATAGAGAGTCAAATGAAAATCTTGCGAGAAAGGAACGGCAACCTCCAAAAAGCTCATGATGAGTTTATCAAGAAATTTGAGCCGGCCAGTGTGGCAAGCGCACCCACTTCAATGCCGGCGGGCAGCCTTCCAGTGACCGTTTCGACATCAATGTCTGATGATACTCAAGTGAACGGCACCAATCCGCCCAATCGTCATGTCGTCCATGCAAGCGCTCTCGCAATAGTACTTCAAGAGATGCGCAGTGATCGTATGGAGCGTCGAAATGAAATTGCGGTGGTAATGGAAGCGATCAAGTCTGCGGCCAATACAAATTCAAGCGCTGAAGAACCTGACGCTAAGCGCAAGAGAATTTGATAAAGTCTATGGTTCGAGAAAGAGTGGAACATGGTATTGCCGGGGAAGGAAGAAGAAGAAGAAGAGGAGGAGGAGGTGGTGGTGGTGGTTGAGGTGGTGTTCAATCGCGTTGCTGTCGTGCTCGAAAAGAAATCATGAGTGAAGGCTTCACATGTTGCTCTTTCAACTCTGTTGATTCCCACACATCGACTTGAACAACCAAAGAAGAAGCAAAAATAAACCCAACGAAGAGCTAGTATGGTGCCACATGGGTACGCGAATAGTGAAGAATAGAATAAACCGATCGAGATCCAGCAAATAACCAGGATTTTTGCCACCATAAGCAGATCCTTACGGAGCCGAAAAATTCATTTTGTTTCATTAGTTCCGTCAAAACCGCCCCAGTTATACCATCTGCAGCTGGTCTCGATCTGAACGTGATACACTGTCGCATCTACCGTGGTCTATTCTCAAGTGTGATATACACTGTCTACTAGTTCTATGCTAGAAGATGTAGAGAGGAAAACATGTACATGTTTATAACTAGAACCGTTGGTAGGGTGCGTAACTCTATTCCTGTGGCTTCTATAAAACCCTTCGGATAAAATTGAGTAAAAAATCAAAAGAAATGCAGGCCTTCGTTTCTGCTCTTGTTACGCCTCATGATGCAAACAGATTCTCCTTGACTTTTCTTTTTCCCCACTCTGCTCACACATCCCCCTAAACACCCCCGTTCCACCATTTCCCTCCCATAGCTCGCTTGGTGTCCCAAATTCTACTACCTCCCCATCACTCAAAACTAGAATGCGGTCAAAATCTACGATGGTGCTCAGCCGATGCGCGATGACGATCAATGTGCTATTGCCAAACTCCTCGCGAATGCTACGCTGAATCAACTTGTCCGTGTGCATGTCCACCGCGCTCGTTGCTTCGTCCAAAACCATCACCTTGGGACGGGAAGCCATGGCACGTGCTGGGCACAATAGCTGCCGTTGACCTTGTGAAAGATTTAGTCCGCCCTCCGAGATAGGTGACTTCAACGAGTGGAAAATGTTTTGAATTCTTGCCAGGGATCACGCTGCTGTTCGCATCTTCGGAACTCGTTACTGGGGAACCGCGGATTGTGTCGTTTTCGGAGATCAGATGAACGCGCCGCAGACAGTCTAGTAGTTCAGCATCAGTATGACTGTGGAAGGGATCCAAATTGGAGCGGATTGTCCCGGAGAATAGCACGGGATCTTGGGGAACAATCGCCAGGCGGGACCGCAGATCCCGAAGTCGAATTTTGGAAATATCCAAGCCGTCAATATGTATGGTACCTGAGTGCGCCTCTAGAAACCGGAACAGGGCCATCGTGAGTGACGATTTGCCCGCTCCTGTACGGCCAACAATACCGATTCTCTCGTTGCTTTTCACGCTGAAACTAAGGCCCTTCAGAACAGGAGGCAAATCTTCAGCATACCCTACCACCAAATCTTCCACTTCGATGCGGCCCTCGGTCGGCCAAGCGGCCGGAGGCCTTTCACCTTCTAATTTCTCAGTCGGAAGTTCACTATACTCAACTATTCTCTCCGCAGCATTCATTTCGATCTCGACATCCGTGTAGGAGCGGGTAGTCCATAGAAGCGCTGAGGGAAAGTCCAGTGCAAAAGCCAAGGCGAATCCAGCTAGGGCGGCGTCGATATCAGGAACACACAGAATGATGATAGCAACGCAAGTGGTAAAGCAACTTCCCACCACCGACATTCGCCAGCCCATCCAGCGGTTGAATAGCCGTGTGTAGTAGGATGACATGGCCCAATCGTCTAGCTTGCCCAACATCTGGTCAATATACACGGGCGCCTTGCCAAAGCTGCGAATTGTTGATATGCCAGTCAATGCTGAACTATATTTCTCAAATACAGGAGATTTGGATGTGCTCTCGATACGTTTCGTAGGACGGGCGACTTGAAGGAAACGATAGGCGAAGAAAGACCCTATGAGGATGAGGATCGTCGCAAAGACCAGGATGACAGGCGATACAAACAGACTGGCGACGACGACACCGATGAGTATGAGAAACGTGTTGAACCCGAACGACAAAGTATGTGCCAGATCAGAATCTACCGTGGTAAAATCCGATGTGAAGCGGTTCAAGATTCGACCGACAGGGACGGTGTCAAGCCACCTGAGCGGGGTTCGCAAGATGACAAAGTTCAACCTGTCAAATAACTTCTTAGAAGCGCGAAGAGATCCCATGAAGGTGACGAGATATCGGACAGTTCCGAGGATCGCACTAAGAACAGCCATCATGATGTAGATGCTCAAGTAGAAAAGTGTGCGATGCTGTGCCGACATATCCAACTTCAAGGTAGGCTGAGATGACGTTTGAGGCATGAACCTTCGAAGTTTGCTGGAATAAGCATATACGTGCTGCTTAGGGGTCTCCGTACCCTGAACCTCATCCGCGCCCGTCCATATTTTCAGCCACCAGCTTTGACCCATGTTCAGACCCTCAGTTACCAAGAAGAGCGCAAGCAGAATACCCCAAAAGAACCAACCTCCGCTTTCGCGTAAGTACGTGGTGTACACGTGTCGCTCGACTGTTCCAGTTGCGCGCTTCTCATCCTCAACAAATTTGCGGGGCTTTAGCTGCTTTGAAAGTGTTTTGGTAAGGGGCTCAGGGGTGATCGCTCCGGAGCTATCGACGTCGGAATTGACAGCTGTTGTGTCTTCATCAATAAGAGGTTGAGACTCGTTTTCCTCGTGGCTCTTTATTATTTGTAGAGACCCGTCCTCCTCGAGGTCTGACTTGAGCCCAGCGTTCAGGACGAGGCCGTCGCCGAGCTCAACTATATATTTAGCCTTCGATTCGCACAGGGCAATATGGTGGGTGACAAGAATTCGAGTTCGCTCGGCGCAAAGCTCGCCGTTCAAACAGTCTTCGAATATTTGGCGACCTACGTGTGGATCAACGGCGCTAAAGATGTCATCCGGCACCAGAATGCCGGCTCGCGAGTAAATGGCACGAGCTAGGGTGAGGCGCCATTTCTGCCCACCACTCAAGTTGATACCATTAGCCCCCACTTCGGTGTCATCGCCGTCAGCCAAAATGGTAAGATCCTTTCTCAATGCGCATGCCTCAACAGTGCGGAGATATCTTTCTTGGTCGTAGGGCAGCCCGAACAGGATATTTTCTCTGATAGTCGCATTTTCTATCCAGGGAATTTGTGCGACGAAGGCGATAGCTTCTGGTAACATCCAGTTGGACTTATTTGCTTGCTTGTCATGTCTCTCTCCAATGGCAGGGGCCCTCGGAACGCCGACTGACCCCAAGACGATTTCCGCCTCGCCAATGATAGCGGCAAGCATGAGGCTCTTACCCGAGCCCGTCTGACCGGATATTACGGAGAGCTCGCCCTTTGGAAAATTCACAGACACATTGCGCAGCATGAATCGGTCGTCGTTTTCTCTCTTCTCATCGAACGGCCAAGCGATCGTCGCATTGCCGAAAGTGATCTCCTTGGCGTCTTTTCTACTCGACTCCAACTCCGCTCCGGCCAAGTGCGTATCGATCCGTTTCAACGAGACCCACGCATCAAGAATGTCAGTCATCATTTCCGGAACCACTGACAGGGTAGATTCTAGTGACTTGAATACCCCAAGACTCACGAATGCCACTGAGGAGGTGAGGTTGTCATGTAAAGCTGCATATATCGATAGTGAGACCGCAGATATCATGATGGGGTTGGTAACCCAACATGCGATGACCATGGTGTCGTTGATGAAAGAATCCCAAAGACACTCAAGCTCTATCTTCCTGTAGTAGCCAATCTTCTTCTCCCACTGTGGCTCCAACGCGGCAAACTTGATCTGGTGTATCCCTTGCAGCGCTTCTGTGACAACGGCTATTTTTTCATCGCGGACTTTCATTAAATTGTCCTGGGATTCCGAGTAGCGCTTGCTGAAATAGATGTTTACAGGTGTTGTCAGAAGCATGGTCGAGAAACCTCCGACGAGAGCTTGCCAGCCCAGAAGCTGCCACAGAAAGACGAGAGATATGGCAAGCTCGAACACGCTCCCCGGTATAATGTAGTTATATAAAGCGAAGTCGGCGACGCGTTTGGAATCAACGCCTATTCGGTTGACTGTACTTTGCTTGCCCTTGTTGACACCTTCCTCGTCACTGTCTTCCTCGTCTTCATTCGAAACGGTGTCATTTGCGGGTTCGGAACCTGCAGTGCTGGCAATTGCTGGCTCGGGCGATTAGACTTCAGATACGTTCTTCGTCCCAGTGCTCTTGATATCTTTACGTCGCATTGATTTCGCAAATATGAGGGATGCCAGTTGACCTCGGATAGGAATATGGAGGTCGGTGACGGAAGACCACATAACGGCCCCTTCGATCCAAGAATGGGCCAGAATAGACAGAGAAATCCAGATGACCCACTGCCAAGCCTCGTAGCCAGGTCTCTGTCCGCCGTCGTTGGTCTCGAGTATCCTCAGGAGTTGCAACATGCAAAACTGTGGTGCGAAATTCAAGAACGATTCCAGCAGTGAACCAAACCATTGTATGGCAAAACTTAACTTGTGAACCTTAAGGATGGCAAGCCAAAGTGGACCTTTGGTTTTCAGAGCCTACCAGGACTGCGTAATGTCTTTCGCGCGAATGGAGTGGTCGGCTGCCGGTATATCGTCGACGTTCAAGTCACCCTTCTCTTTTGCTGTTCGTAAGATATGCTCCGGCCAGCTCCAAGTGAATCGGTCCCAGGCGGACACAGTGAACCTCCTATCCACAATCTTTCCATGGTAGTAGACATCAGGACGTCTCGGTAGCGACAAGCTGGAAAATGCGAGACCCAAAGCGCTGATAAGTTCTACAACCCGTAGGCTCAAAAGCAAGGTGCTGGTCTTGAGCAATTCTTGAACAGTGTCGTTGCTTTGCAAAATGATGGCTATAGCCAGAACGAGGGATGAGGCTGACAGGTATAACCCAAGGTCATAGACCACAACCGAATCTCGGTTTGTGATTACGAGCAAGCTTTGCAAGCCTATAAGGATCTGTTTGGAACGTGTTAGCTTATTTTGCACTCGATTTCCATATGATAGGACATAGTTAAATCGCCTTACCCAGATACCAGCTTGCAGCCAGCTGTCAAGAAGAGGCAACGCTTTGGCGCTTAACCCCGATTGTAATGAAGTGGTGGACAGTACTCCAAGAGCGATTGAATCCAGAGGACCGACCATGGATAGAGACGCAATGAAACATCTGGGAATCTTGACACTGAAAGTCTGCAATGCCTCGGGTTTCGTTTTACCATCCGGATCATCTTCCCATCCTTCGGCATGCCGTCTTGTGCTACCTATCCGGACCAGAAAGCTCCGAGCACTGGGGATTGAGAGAAGAGCGACCAGACCCAAGCTTAAGATCGAATATGCGACTTGACTTGAAGGATCCCACATGATGAGTGGCCTAAGATACTGATCGGGTCTGTTTAGCCGACAGGATAACCATGTGCTTGACCAAACAAGTAATTACCGGTGTAGTGGAATCGTGTGCCGGGCTGTGAGTAAGGGTTTGTGACGATCCTCGTACGAAATAATGAATTCGGGTTCCAGAGTTACGTTGGACAGAGTATGTAAGACTTTGCTACGAAAAGGACGGCAGAGCTAGAACAAGATACCTCAGATCAGACTATCGGTTTATCAGTGATGCTGCTTCGTTGACAACGTATGCAGATCGAATTATGGTCCAGGGTATCGCCACAACTCATCGGTCATTGGATTATATGGGGACCATAACCGGAGATGTGAGGAGCAGAAGAGGAAGAGGAGCAGGAACGAAGGAAGGGAAATACCAGAATCATTATGAAGGAGCGAACATGTTTCCAAGAACCGAGCTGCAAGAGCCTAAAGTGATACATGATGATTCACAGGGCTTTAAAAATGGAATATCTTTTCACCTACTATAAATCCCACCACAAATGATATACATGTTGCGTATGCCTTCTTCCTATGATCGCTGGCCCATTATGTAGTCAAGTGGAGGAGCGGCTAGCCATGCCGGTAATACCTGTAGAGCGGGGCGATTTGCATCTTACAGGTAGATCATTGCTGGGGTGCGCCTCCATTTGACTCATGTTGACATGACAATCCCAGCAATCTACCTTTTTAATCTTTGGTTCTGCAGCGACTACGCTAGACGGCGGAGAGTACCTCATAGCGAAGTGACACAACATCATTATGAGCCACCATGTCATGAACCAGCTACGGAATTCTTGTAGGTAGACTTGTCACACTACACAGCAGTATCCGGACAATCCTGTACTATAATTGCTGAGGGGTAAAACTTACATAGTCTTCAGAAAAAGGTAAGAAGACATGAGCCCTCACTGAACTAAAAGAAGAGGGGACCACAAAGATACACATACCACGTAACAAAAATCAGAGGTTTGCGGTTGAGAACATCAGCTTTTGCACAAACAACCGGCAATTGCTATTGTCGCTACCAGTCTGCCAGGTGCTGTGTAGCCTTAGATCTCTTATCCTTATCGAAGCTCTGGCCACGCTAGAGCATGATGGAAGAAGTTGGACAGTCCAATTACCAACCACAGCCAAGTTGACTACGAATTTGGCTACGGGTGGTAATCTGAACGTGCGGCTTCTACCGTCACGCTCCAGCAGCAATGATACCGGTGCGGCGTCAGCACATATTTGCAGAGGCACTTTTAACCATTCGGTGTCGTGTACCAGAAGCGGGATGCACCTGGAGTGGGATTGCAAGGCCCGTTTGTCGAATACTATGATAGAAAGGTTCTACACTCAACACAGGCCTCGTAGTGGCGTCTGGCTACAAACCTGAGGTAGGAGACATTAGTTGTCAGGAGGCACGCCCAGCCAGACGCCGCTTTGAGGTCTGGCGAGCAGTTGGATAAACGGACTTAGTAAATGATTTGGACCAAGCCATGGCTCAGAGAATGTTCACATTGCAATGTCAATGTGCTGAGCAGTGTCAAAAAGGCAAGCAATTTTGGGGATCCGAAATTTACCCTGGAAAATACACTTGAGACTTAATTGGGACAGAACCTTTACCTGCAGTTGTGGACTCAACTATTCTGAATGGTTTGATCATGGGGGCCGTCGACTTGTGCCCGACGAGAACTCGCATGCCTCAAAGGAGGGAGCGGTAACTATGAGCCAAACCATTCCAACGATCCAGTATAGTGCCGGCAAGTAATCGATGGCGCAGGCTCCAGCAAGACAACATAGGATCTTGTCCACTATCATACTACAAAGTACTTTATATAGAAATCACAAGACATATCGCAACTTAGAACCGACAGTCACTGTCTTTAGCATTGATTCTTTCCGTGACGCTGATACCGAAAAATCCTGACTGCCTCAATGATCGATAGACAGGTAAGCTTCGAAGCCTCTCTCGGCTATCTCTATTAAGCCTTCATCTTCCCAGCCAAAGCCTCCGCGATCTGCTTAGAGCTCTTCTCAACCTGGCCCTTGACCAAAGGCCTCAGCGCTACGTTGCACTCGATCTGGAACCTGGCGTGTAGCTCTAAGCCGTTCGCGCCCTCGGATATCGTCCAATGACCCTCGTTCGAAACACCCATAGGACTTTGAGTGACGTACCATAGCCCGTCGTCTAGGTTGACCATTTGGTAGGTGGAGTCGACCTTGGAGTCGAACACTGGGTTGGGCACCTCGTTGCGTACTTTGTACGCCTCAGCACCGCCAAGGGCACGCGACTTCAGGTCCGGAGGAAGTTTCTCGTCGGTGCCCTGGCCCGCTAGCTTTTCGCATGTCGAGAAAGACTCGGCCGCCGCGAAGTAGACATCGTGGTTGTGAAGTATTGACAGAGCCTTCTCCTTTGTGACGCCCACGGCAAGGGGTTGGGTAAACGCGACCTCAGTCTTGCCTGATTTAGAAGTTAGTATTCGCAAGCTGGAATCAGTTCAGGGGCTCAAACTAACCCATTTTTTCGAGTAGAATTTCTCGAATGAAAGGAGTATATTAGTAGGGTTGAAGTAGTGTACCGTTAAAACTTGCCAGAGAAGCTCGGATTGAAGTTGATTTCTTGTTGCAGAGGAACTTAATAAGAGAGTGACGCCCTATTTATCCTGAGCCTTCAGCCCATTCTCATCCGTGTGCATGATCCAGTGCTCATGCTTCAAGCTTGACACCAAGAAACCCGATCAGCCCATCATGCAGATGTGCAGTTTCGTTTTGGAATAAACCATCATCACCCTCCTCGTATTCGGATCTGCCTCTTTCCACAGTAGGAAACTTTATTCGGGCAGCGCATTACCGGAGCAGACAATCGCAGAGCGGACGGCCGTCTCGTGCCTCAAGCACCAGTACCTAGCGACTTCGAGTTCTATTCGTGCGTCCCAACTAGTTCTATGATGCAAAAATGTCTGTTTCTGTTGGTTTAATCACAATTGGATGCACACGTATCTGCTAATGGATGTTGGATTGAAGATGATAGAGAAGAAGATACGGTATCGACTGCGCCCGGTGGACAGGCCCAAATACTCGCAAAACCATGAGCCATTCTGCCGGGTGGTTAGATTGCACTGCCATGTGGGTCTTTGTCCCCGACAAGTTCCCAAGCTTCAGCATGTTTCATGTCGCAGTGATCTTGCTCTGTTCTTCAACTATGGTATTAATCGAGGCCGGACGTTCTTACAGAACACACTGTGATGTTATTTGCTCAGTGAGTTGAAACAAGCGGTTGCTGTTGTGCGTGCCACAATGCTATTGGGTTGGTCGTCCGACCTTTCCCTCAATGGCTTCCAGAGGAGTCCGTTCCGTTCTGAAAATAGATGTGGCTTGATAAATTGTAGAAACACATTGCGATCCACCATTCCGTTGGCAGAAGCCCTCCTCTCAATCAGCCTGTGAAACCTGTAGTTCACGATGTTCTTCAAACGAGAAAATAAGCTTCGCTCCGCTTAATTAGATACTCAGTCGAGCGAAACGAGTATAGCACAGGCTGAAATTATTTCGGAAATGGCGTAGTAGACTTCACAAGTGTCCTGGTTAAGAAAGAAATTGCAATTTCAGAACCAAAATTCGCCGTTAGGGGTTTAAGGCAATATCAAACCATTACACCAGTAGATAACAACGCTGACTACTGTAACATGAATGTACAGGCCATTCGTTATGTTCCCCGTTCAATCTCTCAAAAAGATACCTATCGGCCATTTATTTATTCCAGCTACAGTTTTGCAAATCCTTGAGATCTGAAGTGAAAGGGTATTTACCCGTAGTAGCACCTGGAAAACCCTGCCAGCGGTAGTGCTGAAAGACCGAATCTTACAATCCGTGCTGTGGATCATGTCCGCAGCTTGAAGATATCCCCCAGACTGCGTATAGACTTTAGAATGTAGAGTACCTGCTGTTGGAAAACTACTAGAGCCCGTTGATCGTGACTGTTGCGTTGTAGCGTATCTAGTTGGTCAGACTTGTGCAGAACTAAGAAGCCGACAACAGCCTGATATCAAGCCCTGTACGGTTAATCGGATTGAAGGGTACGAAGTCTATACGCACGCAGTCTAGGGGATATCTGCAATGACCTAAATATAGCTTTTGTTCATCCGTAGATAGCACATTATTTGCTTTCCAAAACGGGTGCGGTACCCTGATGTTTCGAGCATCACGAAACATCAAAAGCGGCGTTTCGAGTGCAAAGAAATGAATACTCGGCAGATCTAAAATCGACTCTCTGGCCTTACCCACACCCCCCCCCCGAGGGATGGAGGGGCTAAGGCCAGAGAGTCGATTTTAGACCCGGCGAGTAAAGAGTGATTCTAATTTAGATGTCAGATGTGAGCGATTCTCTAAACTTAGGGTTTTGTCTTAGTCTCAAGTTGCGAAGACCAAAATTACCAAGCAGAGCTTGGTTTGGAATAACTTGTGACGAGGTTTCTCGTCTCACTCGCTGCGTTGTGTTTCCGACATCCCCGCACGGCAGAATCTCCCTGCAGCAAATTCAAACCATGTTTCACTCGAGAAGACGCCCCCATGAGATTGAGCTGACCATGCGGCGAGGGCTTGGGCACTATATTTGGCAGTGAATATAATCACCACCCTCGAGATGACTCGAGTAGTATCATTTAATGCTCGCATGAAGCTTCACAATGGCATCCGTGATGCAACATACTGGAAGACGAAATGACACAGGTAATCTTTTGTGCATTTGCGGCACTTATCGTAAGATGAGAATTAAGCTATGCGACTGGCCTAACCAGAAGATTCATGGCCATACATCGAGGATACTCAAGGGCGCTGCGAAGTCTTGAAACTCATGGGACTCTCGGCAACATGCGAGGAATTGAATTAGCTATTTGCTATTGTTTCCGAGTCTGTCGAATCTTAAGGAGTTCTCTCGCGTATCTTGAATTAACCATCGGCCTGTGGGGCCCAACTCGGAGCCGGAACGTACCGGATTGTGCAATAGTTGCGGTCTGCACTACTCAGTTACTAGGCGGCTTGACTCGTCAGAAATCCGCCTGTCTAACGCCAACAGGCGGATTTCTGGACAGAAAAGTAAAGCCGCCTGGCACATGCCCCGCCAAATCCTCCCAGCAGACACCCAATCAATGAATCCCTCAAATGGGACCCTCATCGCGCCGTCCCGGAGGCGGGAGAGAAAACCAGGCCGGCAATCCCTGCGAAGATTTAGAACTTAGATAGAGGTCAGGACGACCACCAGTGATGAGGGCGAGGGAAAATAGACAGTGTGCTTGCCAATTGATGCTGGAGGTCGGTTCTGATCGGATTTTCATCGTGTCTGAGTCTATCTAGGTTCGTGTGTGCCTTCCTGGCCGGTGAAAAGGCTCGCTGCTTTCTATTCTGGTGATTACCATGTGGTTACGTTAGAAGATCCCCTCGGGCACCAGTGCTTTGTGATAGCGACGCAATTCTGGTAAGAATAGGACACTGGATAACCGCGAGATGCGCTTACTATGTATAAACGAGATTTGAAGACAGAGATGGGAAAACCGCCAGTTATCACCTCAGGCTCCAGCGATGGCCCAAGTTCATGACCAGGAGGACACGAGAACAAGAGACGAGAATGAGGCAAATTTCATCTGGCTTCTATCTATAAGGCAGCTGGCTACATAGGGAGTCACATAACGGCCTAGAAGAGCACACCGACATAAGGAAGACCTAGCTTCGCAAGAGCTTACGCTCCAGTCTTCTGCTCCCAATATAGCAAGATTGCAAGGCATGTTAGTGTTGGGGTTCAGGGATAGCAAGTTGATCCAAAACGGGAGCCTCCGCTACCTCAGCTCGTTCATGAGTACTGTACTTGGCACAAGCTCGAATCCCCCCGAAATATCTTGTCATCCTACGCGATAGATCTAACTACGCAGTCCTGGGTAGACAGCACATAGAGAAAGTACACCCACCAGCATACTGACAAAGTATCCCGAGTGAACCAAGTGCCATCTCAACGTACCAGCCCGCGAGACCAGCCATGTATTCGCCGACATCCGCATGAAAGCCATCCATGCAGCCCCAAACCGGAACAAAAAACGAGCCTTACGCTACCTGCCAATCCAGTCTAGCTGAACTCCCCAACACCATTGAAGCTCTGGGGAATTACAAAATCCAAAAAATAATAGCCGTCGTCCTCGCGATAGGACAAGCCCGTGAAATTTCCACCAAAACTACCTGTCGCGGCTACTCATCCACGTGCCTCATACCAGGCCCATCAGACGTGGAGAATATGCCATGGTGCAAATTCTTCTTCTGGCTCAGGCCTGGTGAAAGTTCCAGCATACCTGACGCCTAATACGCCCGAGACCAGCAGAACGCTAGCTCCACGAGAAAACAAAATCCCCCGACACCTAAGCACAAAAGCAATTCCTCCAACTCCATCGGATGCAAAGTCCGTCGTAATTAGCCTTTTTCATCCCTCGCATTCATTGATCGCCGTCGCATTCGTTGTCCCTATTGATATGATGTCGGGCTTGATGAACGGAAGCTTACCGCACTCCATCAAGCCCCCGGCGCCGACGGACCTTCTCCCGCAGGAGAATTCCCAAAGGCAGACAATAGCGTCGGAGCTATCCTCCGTTTCTTAGCCCCATTACCACTAGCCGCATCTTCATTCTTATCGTCATCGCCTGCTTCCCGCTTGGTACCGGTCGTCGGAGCAGGAATATTAGCGGCCGCAGGAGCTGGAACACCAGCAGCGACGGCAGGGGTGGTGTTGCCGTTTCTCGGTGTCTCCGGTGGTGTCGTCATGGGGATACCCGTTACCTTCCCGGAATTAGTAGCCGCAATTCCCGGAACGCTACCGCCGATCAGCGTCGGGTTATTCATGACAGCAGCCGACGCCTGGGTAGCGATAGACGAGGCGCTGTTTGATCTTGCTGGGGATGACGGGCGCCCAACTGCAAAAGACGTGTTCGCTGAGCTGTGGGCGGGCGGCGAAGGGGCCGTGATAGAGTTACTCGAATTACGCGGTTGGTGAGAGAAACCCGGGTATGGTGAAGGTGGGGCAAATGTGCCTGAAACGGCACTGGGCGTATGTTGGGTCGACGGGACAGGCCCGGGTGTTGATGCTGCTCCCTTGAGGCCTGTGATCTCGCCTTTATACGGAACGCCAAGTTCGTTTTCAGAGAATGAGAGGGTGGAGCAGAAACCATCGGACGATGATATTAGCAACGTCAACCCATCGTTTGACCTAGCAACGTGTTAGTATGTGACAACAAACAAGATGCGTTCCCTCGTTTGTCACAAGACGACACTGATGGGATTTTAACAAGAGTAAAAGAAAACTTACCAAGCTAAATCAGTGAACGTAGCCAAATGCAAATTACTAACAACACAGATAGGAACGAGCTGCTGCGTGTCGTACAGCAGAACCGAATCCTGCGTCGCAACAGCATAAATAACACGATACGGCAACACGAACACAGACTTGGTCGATTCATCCCCAACAGGCGTGGAAGACTTGTCCAAATCCAGCGCCGCCGCCGACGTTGAAGTCGGCGGCAGGGATGGAGGATCCATTACATTCGATGCTGCAGATGTGGGTTTAGAAAGCGGCTCTGGGAGTTGAGGGATGGGGTCCTCGGACGAGGAGGTGTCGATGGTTATATGCTTGGTATTCACTGAGGCTTGTCTGATCGTGTACAGAATCGGTGAGCATTTAATGGCTATCGCCGGCTTCTTAAGGCCAGGAAGATGTGCCAATGGCGGTCTGTTAATGCCACCTCGGGTGTAGATGTACACGGTGTTGATGACGTCCCAGCTCGTTCGTGATGCACCTTCTGACTGGTGTTGCATTTGGAATTGACCGGCCGGAGTCAACAGTAGTGAACCGTCAGGCGTGAAAGTGAGACGACGGAAAAAAGAGGTCAAGGTCTCGTTGGCATACAAGTTGGCATTCTTAACGCCCATTGGTACCACACCTGAGCAGGGTTTTGGAGAATCCATAGGCATAACTGCGGGAAGCGGTAGTGATGGCGCCGGCGACGCGGACCGCCGAGAGGAAAAAGAAGAGCGTCGGCTGTGGCTGATGACATTGACACTGGGCGGGTTCATGGGATGGGACATAGATGTTGGCGTCGCGGGAGCAGAAGGCACAGGCGATCCAATACCCACTGAGGCTCCGGGCGTTTCAATCGACGCTGTCAATGGAGTGGTCGATGTCATTGATGATGACGAGGCCAATTGAGCTCGATAGCCCAGTTCGGGCGGAGCAGGACTGTTGGATGATATACGGCGAGGAGGAAGATCCATTCGAGCATGGCTGGCGATTTTGGTGGTTGGCACATCATGGCTGTGGAGCGTGTATTGACCATCCTTGGTCTTGAGCGAGTAAATATGAACTGATCTGTCTGATGATTGAGTAGCGACATACTCATTCAACGGGTCCCAAGCAACGCCTTGCACATAGTGGCTGTGCTCGGCAATCTGCCGCACCAGCGTGCCGGTCGAGGCGTTGTATATACGGGCCACGTTGTCCATGCTTCCTATCATGAAGAACGCCGCGTCGGGGGACCACGCCAAGTCGTATATCTCGGCACCAGACGATCGACACATATGTTTGGCTCTCCATGTTTCTTTATCATCGAGCCCTTCGTTCTCTATGGGCACGTAATGGGCTTCGGACGGGACCCATAAAATGACATTGCCATCGTCTCCCGCCGATGCCAGAACCTCTCCTATGCACAGCCAGAGCAGTGTTAGTCCAGCTCTCCGCTAAGTGAAGCATTCTTGTCCTGCTTGTAACCCGAATCTTACCTTTCGGAGCCCATCGTACGACATTGACAGCTTGCGTATGTTTCCCCAAAGTTGACAGGTATTCTACTTTTCGGTCTTCGCCTGAGTTTTCTACTTTCCATATCTGTAATTCCCCTGGTCAGTATAGCACTATACAGCACTATAGAATTGCGGCCGTGACTTTGAGTAAGGTAAAGCGAATAGCTAATGACTTACCCGAACATTGTTGTCTCCACCTGCCGTAGCCAGCCGCCCTTTGCCATGAGGTTCGAAATGCGCCGAGTATATCGGCGCATTCTCGTGATGCCAGTTGATAATAAGAGGCGTGCTCTTCATCTTGGCCGCGCGAATGACATCAAACAGCTACCTGGTCAATCGACTTGGTATTCGGTAGATATCGACAGGAAGATGAAGGGTTTGAGATGGAAAATAGTCGGAAGAATCTTGTTGGTTTGATATTGTTGCCGTGGTCGAAAAGAAAATCGTCGGAACTGGATTGCACGTTGTACAGTATAAGATTCAAAGCATTCCCCCGGCCGTACCGACCTCGACCCAATCAATCGCGGGCTTCGGATCGTGTCAGTGCTAAGGTAATGTTCGATCCCTTGCGTATTTTAGCGTTGGTGTTGCCGAAGAGGTGCATAGACTGGCATCGGCCTGCTAGATGGGTTGTGCAGAAACACTCACCACGCGCAAGACGACGGGTTGAACTGACGGGAGCTACCGGTATGGAGCTAAGCTTTCCGGTTCCTTATTAGTGGAACTCAAAAGAACGACCGCTCTCAATTTTCTTCTTGCGCTGAAGTGTGAACATCAAATCAAGTACCGGTCGTCATCAATGAGGTCTGAAGAACGTTGCGAGCACAGTTGATGTGGTAAGAAATTCCGGCTTGTAGATATCTAGTACCGGCAGAACTGGGTATCACTAGATGGCGGACGAAGTTCCTGGTAAAAGACGAGGTCTTGACGTTCCTGCGAAATATTATACGCTCCAAGTGGGATGTGGGATGACTCAAGACAAGGATGTCGACCTTGTGTTTGACGCCCAGTTGAAACCAGCTTCAGCAAACAGTAAAATTGAAAGGCAGGGGAGTTGAAGACGACGGCAAACAGATGAATTCAAAATTGATGAAACTGCATATGGTGTCGGAGAAACCGGATTTTACTGGTATCACAATTGGGGGCGTCTGTCCATTGACTCCACTCTCGCTGCAAACTCTTGGATAATTGCTTGCTTGTGAGTTGCAAGACCATCCCTCCTCCTCCTACCGCTATGATACTACTTCGTATGGTAACAATCTCTACACTGTGTGTGCCGGTTTGATACTCGTCCTTCGCGCCATGTCACAGGCAGCAGGGAAATGGAATCACGACGGTGTCTGCTGATGTGTTGTAGTCAGTGATGCTATTCCATGGTTCTCAAACTTTGAGCAATTGCTTCATTGAGGAGCTCATCCACCGCAGCTTACATGATGCCATGGCTTGCACGGGCTGTCCTGTGATCTTTGGTCGGGATGCTTCTCTCGGCTGCTGGCACTGGAGAACGCCAATTGGTGCTGTTTCGCGATACTGACCAATCGCACTTCTCTCTACCCATCAAATGGGGCCATGCCTCTTCTCAGCCCTGAAGCACGCAGTAAATCCTCCAGCCCCTCCAGTTTGAAATCTTGTCATGTACTGTGCTGTGCCTTGTCCTCCTCATCGGTGCTGTGGATCAATCGCGCCTCGGTTTTAAACCAATGAGATGGTGCTTGTGCCAGCGCTGGCTGATTTCAGCCAATGAGACTGTCTGCAGATAGGCGAAAATAATCGTACGGCATGGCGGGGTACCTTCGGATCTACCGGTATTCAGGTTTGTCCTTCCAGGTTCAAAAATCTCGCGTTCAGGTTGTTGAACATGGTTGGATTGTGAACAGCATTCGTTGCTACGGTGCTAGTGGAGTAAATTCGGTGCGCAGCAGTTTTGCCCGAGTGCGTGATTTCCATCCCTCAAGAGTCAAGATCACAGGACAGATGATCAGACTCGTAGTCCTGTAGATACCGGTACGTGCACTTCTTCCCAGTGGCGGGGGGACTTCATAGAAGTTATGAAACGATGCACTGTTGTGCAGAACAAATCGCAATTTGCAAAGCCGAGGTTTGTGGACCAAGTCATTTTCGAAAGAGGTACAGCCGGCTCGGGGCTCACACCCCCTCGGAAAAAGAGGCGCTCCCTTACGTGCGTCGTGTAACCGGTCAAACATCATCTCCAGCTTGTGATCCATTCATGCCCCCACGGAGCATTGATGCCGGTATGAGTGGCCACGACCGGATCTTCAGAATCCATGTTGCTTCCATGTTGATAAGAACGCCCAAAAGTTTCCAGGCTATCACCATTGCAAGAAATTTCTTTTTTGTTTCTCTCCCAAAGACTAACTTCGAGGTGCTGGGGTTCAGACCATTACCGGCAGGAGCTCCATCTCGCTAGATTGTTCCTGGGGACACATCATCTCTCCCTCCCACAGCACTCCAAAGAATGCTTTAGTGTGAATATGAGGAACGCCGCAATGTGCTGAGACTTGCGCATGACCACCGGACGAATTCGTGGCATCGGGCTTCGCATTACTGTGGGCGATGCAGTGTGGGGTTGCCACACTTTTCCGCTCTGATTTTTCCCAGGAGCAAGCGGGTGCTCGAAAAGATATTCAGTATCATGCTACTCATCAGACGCCTTTCTTTCCTACCACAGTCGATCCCCTGCAAGAATGTCAAATTTTAATCCACGCCACAGTGTACCTTCATTAGCCTGATCACCCCTCATCGCAAGGTCTAGGTGTAGTGCAGTTTCATGGTGATTTTTCGCTAAGTTTGGATAGTATTCGGTGTTGTGTTATTTTATGCCAGCATTCGTGCAGGGGATTGACTGTATTACTCTAAATATTGAGTTAGCTGTGATCAGTGGAGGTCGCAACCCACTCATGATATGGTTAGCTTTCTATTAGATCCAGAGTCTCCTCCACCTGTTCATGATACAAGAACCGTAAAGGAGTGTTCACACTAGCCGTGCTAGCCTTGCTACCCTCTCCCAGTAATCCGTAGGCTTATCTACATCGCCCTGTCTCCTCGCTGGTTGCGAGATTGGCATCTTACAGTCTTGGTGGTTATGATATATAAGTTGTACAGGCTCATCAGAACAAGCCTCTTTCCCCACGTGGAATCTTGCATCGGAGCATCACCAAGAGTAGATCGTGCACCAACCGCAACTCTTTATCCAGCATTGTCTTAATGCTGGTAATCTGCACATCTCGGGGCTGACTTACTCTCAACCTTCCATCCAATACACAAGCGACATGAAATCAAACGAGCCATCCCATTCACCATCGCCTAATTAACCGTATTTTTCACAACGCACACAAACTCAAACTTCACAGACTTTTGGTATTCGCGAACTGCCTTCGTTACAGTACACACATTATCTCTCCTCTTCCTTCACGATTCTACCTCAAAGCAGCATCCCATGATCGCCCAGCAGCGAGAACCCTGCGCACGGTAACTGCCCGACATCTTCACCCATCCATCGTCCACCACTATCACACATAATTCCTCCATGCACCACCAACCCTTGATGAAAACCGAAGTGATATTCTAAGGGGTGGCGCTTCTGCAGTCCTTTCACCCATGGCATGAATAGTTGTTACTGTTCTTGGAAACGCGTCCAACAGAACTACTATCCTTCGCATGGATTTTACAGTGCAGTACATTTTCAAACAAAGTCGTACACAGATCAGATCAATCCATTTTCCGATAGGGTTGTTGAGTTGACAATGCAGAGGAGTTATCGGAGACAGAACTTATGGACATGAGCCAAGGTCAGCCCAGCCGAGATGATAAGTTCACGACCCAGTGGCGCCTGATCTCAAATTATTGTTGCTGTTATTGATCATGTCAACTTGGGGATATCGACGAGAAGAAATGGTCAAGAACTCTCGCGAGGTATTCAGAGAACTTGTGAACAGTCCAATGAGCTTTATTGGTTTTGCTTATCATTTTAACTTTTTTTTTGGCTTGCTTGTTTTCTTGCTGAACATGGGGAAAATGGCATATTTGATGGTCGTCGAGGAAAACATGTCGATGATCGCGTCCATGTGTAAGGACCGAAATTCAGTGGAGTGACAACTCTGTACAATCCCGATTTTCTGGGATTCGGGGGATAAAAGTTTGACAGGATTTGGTCACCCCAGGCCGTACCCGTTGGCTTAATGCATAGCGCCACTGTTGGCTCCATAGTAAATGACGATGGAGGCCACTAGGGCAGTGTAAACAAAGCACTCGGCAAAGAACATGTAAAATATGATCGTTCGTTGACGTCTGGTTAGCTGTGTCACTTCACCATCGGTCAGCCACGACAGAGCTTCATCAAAGACCTTATTGTTCAACACAAGGAGAGCGAAGAACGGCAACATTGACAGCGCTATCATCAAATAGAACCAGAGCTTGCGTCTGTTGTGAGCTTGAAGTGACATGTTTTCGTCACCGGGAGCTCTGGTTCGTTCCTGCATGTTTCGTCTCTGGCGCGCTGATTCGATATCCGTATTGTTGGCAGCGCGGCCGGGCCGCACAAGTCCCAACTTGACCAGCGCATCATGGCTTGGTCCTGGAGAAGACAGGTTTGCTTGTCTCTTCCGTCTAGCATTGAGAAGATCGCGGTGGTGACGCGGCATAGGAGAGGTCAAAGGCACATCAGTGAATTGAGTCTGCCCTGCGATCAATCCCGTCGCTGGGGTGGGTGTTCCTATTTGTTCAGTTAGACTTATTGGACGAATGAATTTGGAAACATATTTCTTACCAGGTGAAGACACTTGCAGAGCCGTTGACCTATGAGAGCCACGGCTTCTCTCACTTTCCCGTAGAAGAGCCGTGGTGGGCAGATGGGGAAGCTCGCTCGGTCCAAGCTGACTCGGCGTTCTAGCTATCTTGATCGAGCCTCTACTCGCACGCTCTTTTCTCTGCTGCGAGCTTTCGGTCTCATCGACTAGACCACTATCGCGCAGGTACTTCTGCCTCGAAGCCGCGTCTTTTCTGGAAACCAGGGGAAAATGCTGAGGGGGCGTCGTCAAATGAGAATCACGACCTTTGGATCGGGTTGTAGACGGAGAATTGGGCGACATGGGGCCATTCGATTCAACGAAAGACTGCATCTCAATGACTTGTCCACGCGGAAATTCAGATGCGTGCGGCAGTCCCTGTCCAGTACGTTGAAATTTATTGCCCATGACACCGTGTCCCTGATTGACCCATTGGTCTTCGTGCTCACTGACAAGTCCTTCCTTCTGTACGTCCAGGGCACGAGAGGCGATATCGCTTGTTCCTGTCGTGGCTTTATTACTGGCTGCCGGACCCTGTGTTGATGCAGAGTCCCGGACAGTAAATGGTCCCCAGTCCCCTGAATCCTTGCGGTAACGAATCTTGGCCCGTTCCTCCGCACTAGGAAGCGGGAAGTTATCGTTGAAATCGGCTTTTTGGTAGTCTTCGTCGGGGGTTTTCCCGTAATGAAGACGATCCTGCACCGATTTGATGAATGACGGCGGGGCATTGGTCATATTCCCATTCGCACTCCCATCCACATTCCTATTCCCGACTGATGGGTTTGGAAGGTTCTGTTGGTTTTGTTGAAGACGGATGGAGTTCTTGAAGCCATCCTTGAGTCCGGGTCTCGGGATACAGGCGGGCTTGTTGGTGTCCTTGACTTTCATGATGCCATAATCACCGTGTAGCGATCTCGCAGAGGGATGGTGAAGTATGAAGTCGCGGGATCCCATGTGATCAAGCTTCTTGAATCCACTCTCATCGTCAGAGTAGTCAGCAATGCTGCTACCAGCTCTTTTGATACCACCATCGCGACAGGCATACATGCTACTGGGACTGCCCAGACCAGCGTCACTAGTGACCTCGGTGATCCAGTCGGCTTCACTAGAAAGCTTGTTTGGGCTACAGTCATGCTGATGCTTCTGCCGGGGGGATCTTGATGGGATACTGAGGCCGAAATTCGAAGACAATTCCTCGTTTTTGTCTTCGTGGGGAACAGACGGGAGGCCCTTATTGATCTGGACTTTGACGGAGTCAGTATACTCGGCAGTATCCGGACTGTCGCCCATGATTTTAGGATCGAAGAAGAAGCTAGTTTCGAGATTGCCAGGTTTCTTGGAGATTTCCACGTAGGTCATCCGAGGCAGGTCTTGTTTCTGTGGCATGGCTTCTTGGGACTTGGTGGGACTGGCCTCGGACAATGCCAATGTTCCTGCACTATGATGTTTGATGCCGCTAGCCATGCGCAGCTCACAGCTGACCCGTCTCTCCTGGTTGCTTTGGTCCAGGATTCGACGATAATTTTCTTCATCATATTTGAATGGGTTTTGGTTGGAGCCTGTCGAACTGTCGCCATCTTTAGAGCCCATATGAGATTCCGTGTCCTGGACATTACCGAAAGGCATGCGTAAATCACCAATGTTTGCCTGCGTCTGAGTCTGAGGAGAAACCAAAAGAGGGATATCTCCAATGAAGCCGATATGCCCTGTGTCTATCTGGGCCTTAGTTTTGGGCAGGACCTTCTCCTCACTGAGACTCGATGGAGTTGTGCTAGAATCGCTTGATTTCCGCTGTGAATCATCCGCGTTTTTGGCTGCTTTTGCAGGTGAATGACTCTGTCCGCCTGTGTAAAGAAATTTCTTCTGCTTGGCGAAAGATTTGGATGGGTCTGACCGTTTCTTGGACTTGATTATTATTACCAATTAGTTTCATCCCTATATTTTCAAAACAATTCAATCGATATGGGGTGAGTTTACCTGATGAGGAGCGATCTCATTGACTGGAGCATCGGCAATTACTTCGACTGCGACCTTTTCGTGCTCAATTTGATTTTCCGAGGTGGACTCATGTGTATTCTCTAGTCTCTTGTGACCACCAGAGAGCTCATATTCAGGATCAGACGAGCGAAGACTTCCGGAATTTGCATAGCTGCTTCTAGATTCCGCGTATTGGCCAATTATTCGGCTGAGAGTACTAGCAGTCGCATCCGAATGGCTCGCATAACCCATCTGCTGAGCGTCTGAGGGTAGACCCTTGAAAGGAACATCTGTCGAACTAGTTGGGAGCTTGGCGATGTGAGGATCGTTGCCAAGGGCCCGATCACTCACGACCCGGCGGCCGGTCAGGCATCGGGTGGGTACTGAGGACTCTCCGTGCAAGCGGAGAAGATCGTGTGCAGTTTCCATTTCCTTCGAGCCATCGAGGGCAAGCTTGGGCACGGCCGGCACTTGAATATATGAATCTAAGCTGCCTGTTTGGCAAGCAGCTGAGGTCTTTCGTGAATGACTTCCACGCGATGTGATTCTGCGATGGGCCTCATCAAGACTAGGAAACAGTGCTCCACGTGGCGTCAAACTCCGTTTGCGCTTAGCTGAATTGTCCCGGTTCTTCACAGGAGTGATGAAATTATCGGTAGAAGGGTTATTTCGCACTGGCGTCAGCGGCCCGCCATCATCAACTGGCCCTTCTGTCGCCATGATCAAGACATAAAAGGAAGTGATGACACAAATGAGAGAGACCGAAATGTTTAGAGAGGAAAGAACAAATGAAGACAAGAAAAAGGTTCACACGCGCAGGCGTGTTGCAGATCGTTAGCTGAAAGAAAGCCAATGGCGCTTGCTAGACCTGGAGCTGTCCTGGTTCTATAGCTGCAGGGAAGATTAGATCTTGGTCCCCATTGAATGTACCATCCGAAGAAATACTTACTTATTTCCTTGTATGTTGCTTCCTTGTGTGAAGTTGTGTTGTGCTGTCGCAAAGATACTGTCGCAAAGATAGGGTTTGGTGAAATGACCGCGTGATTGCCCAGTTGAGTTGATCAAGTTGTGATAAACGGTAACTAAAAGGAAGGGATAGATCTTTGCACTGGGAAGGAGTTATTCAGTTCGAAACTGCAGTCGCAAATGGGCAACAACAAGAGCCCCGGTTGCCAGGGCAAGAACGACCGATCGGTAGGCAGACGCGTGTTGTATGCTGTAGCCCCACGAACATGAAAAGATAAAGAGAATGATATCACACTTGTAAATAGAGAGCTGGGTGATTTCGTTCCGTTTTCTGGGGGTCGCGGGCGTGTAGATGTTGTAGAAGTAGAATGAAAGATCACTTCCCTTGCAAATGCAAGGACGGACGCTGATGGGGACTTGAGGTGGGATACGGGCACAGTATACTTATTGGCGTTGGGTAAAATAGCGTTCCTTCCTAACTGGGTGTTGTTCAGATAGAGTAAACAAGATCTTCAACTATCATCTTGGTGGATAGGGCATTTAGGGTACATATGCGAGGTACCAACAAACCGAAGGGCGCGCTTGTCGAACTCGCTATCTCGGCAATGGTTACGAGCCAGAGGCTCTTCGACTGGGCGACGCATCTCTTGAAATTCAATTTCTAGAAGAGCAAACCACGTGGACAGGTCTCAACCTGCAGAGGTCCTCAGAATGTCGTTTCGACGGCCAATCATCTCGGTCTATTCTGCGTCGAACTGTGGAATCGCGCCTGAGGGATGCATAACTCCCACCTAGTGGCGGTGATAGCAAGCTTTCCTACATTTCAGGCCATCAGAGTCCTGTAAGACTGATACCAGATGGATATTCAGATAGAGGATCCCACTTCTCCGAAGCCTCGATAATGTCTATCCACCCATTCCATTGTACCGTCCATCCGGTCACCCAGTCGAAATTAATACTTCCGTACCCATAGGATTCGACCTTGGTTCCTTGGCCGTTGTTCCTATATATTATCTTGTTCTTTTCTTTTAATGCCATCGTATATTTGGGATCCACCTGAGGCGTCGCGAGCGGTCACCGAGATTGTTTTCTCAAGCTTATAACATAGCCAGCGCGTGGTCTATAACGCACGCCTCTTTCTGTGATAACGTGTTGTGAAAGTAAATAAACAGGGCTGCCACGTGGAATTGATCTGTTTTTCTCTACCTCCTCAAGCTCATTCTCGGCTCGAAAATGGGTTGGAAATACCCCATAGAGCATGGTCAGGCTTCGGGGCACTAAAATTTGGGTGGATCGGATTCTGGCCGCACTCTAAGGGACATGAAATCTACCTAGCGCCTAAAATACATAAGCTGATTGTTTTCTACCGTCAAAAGGGAAACCACGACACTCTAATTCCTCCTCCTCCTCCTTCGTATCTTCCTCTCATCAGGGTCGATCAGGGAGACCTCCCCATAAAGACGTCCCGCTTCGAAGACGCGAGAATTACAAAGTTTCTAATCGAAATATGCTGTCCAACTTTCTCATTATAAACCAACTATCAAAGGCCCAGTTGAAACGAAATGAGGGACCGTTAAGAATGCAAGATTCGGCTGAAAGGGCTGGAACGGGAATTTTATTGGGATTACTCCGTAGACGTCACAGGATAGCGTCTTGAGCGCGATTTTCTCAAGAAACATCACGGTCGGAATTTTGAATACTCTGTTCTGCTTTTTGTGGGCCCGCACATGTTCTTGGTCGTCTGCGCAGTGTTCACACACTCCCCTATCTTACAGAAGGTGGCTCCACATCCGTATTCTATCATAGCCGGCTGCTGATGGTCCGTGCGCTTAGATAAGATCAGAGTCAACAATGGGATGGATTTCAGCATGAATGCGACCTCGCTCGTGCACCGGAGTCATCTCGTGGTGTTCAGACTCTTACATTGCGTGACGAGACGCCTGATTGATTCTCGTCCGTCGTTGAGCCAGAGGTTCGATTTCTGCCTTTTTTCTAGGCTCGCATTGCATAACATGTAAAATCTCATTATAATACAGTATAGTGTCAAGGGGGAAAAAGATAAAACACAGCAAATAGGTACACAACGGTGTGGGCAGGAGCCCCGAAAAAGCACGCCAGACCACTATCTACAGGAGCCAACATGCAATCGTCCCAAGCGCCATCTTTGAGCACTCCTTGTCAACCACTATATCGTGACCTCGCGTGACAAGTATCTAATTCTACCGGTCCAAGTAACGCCGGTGAATGGAATTCCCTAGCCGAGATCCAATCCAACACCAAGAAGACCCGGCCCAGCCCGAAGAAAATACCAAGAACGCCGTCGCAATGCCCTCTTGTCAAAGTTTCTTTCCCAGATGCCCCGATTCGTCACGATATATTGTCCAATATACGACAAGCGGCAAACAAGATATAGCTCATCCCCATACCAGGAAAACACTTCCTTTCCTTGGGAAGGGGTTATCTCCATCTCATCTCCACGTCAAGCCCTCGGACCTAGGTAGTTTGTGATAATGAGCCACCTGTAGGTGAGGCAAATGACGCTGCTCGAAATCCATCCCTCCGTAATCCCCATGGCTCCCCATTGACGAGTGGTCTGCATGCGGGTGTGGAAAGTCCTTCAAATCCGCCTCTTTGTCGCTGAGGAATAGTGTGTCTGGGCCCGCCCATCTATCGATCACGCGAGCGATACGCCAGAAACCATCCGTGTGCCCTCCTTCACAGGTAGCTTTAAATCCGCATCGGACAAACAGATAGCTATGAATCAGCTCGTGGAGGAAAGTAGAAATGAGCAAGCGCCTGTTGTAGCGTTGGTCCTTCAGATAATGGCTTGATAAGACTATCATAGTCTCGTATCCCCCATCATCGGCTTGTCGTAGCGCCGTCGTTCCCATGGTTCTCCGGTGAAACCTGGCTGTGGATTTATCCGACCATTCCCACTCCACTCGACCCTTGAGTGATCCGTAAAAGAAGATCTCGTTGGCGGCGTGAAAAATGCTGGACAAAGCCGTCTCATCTAATTCGAAATAAGCTCGAGGATTGGGCGTGATCAAGGCTCTGAGAATCCGGTCAGCTTTGGAGTCGCGGGTCGATATCCTACACCGAGCATGCTTTTCCACCGCCAGCGCGAATACACTTGTGGGGTCTTCGCGGATCACGGGTGTGTCAGAGCCAGAGCCGATGTCGGTGTTCTCCGTTGGTCCCGGCGAGCTGTTGAAATTCCGATTGGGGACCGACAATGGGAATATGAAGTCAGATAAGTCCAGTTTTGGCCTCCGGTACGGCTCAGGAGTCGTCTTCGGGCCTTCGTCGCATCGAGTGGAACTTGAATACACCGGCCTACGACTAGGGTCTCCAGGTCTAGTGGTTGACTGACGGCTGGTTGGGCGTCTATCGTGGAGCAATACTTCTCGTGCTGGGACTTTCTGGCCAACGACGGGTGGCTGTTCCGTTCCGCGGATGGGAAGAGACAGTTCTACTGGGCCCGTGTTGTCGTGATACGATCCAAAGTCGCACTCGTTGCCTGGAGAGCTAGGTTGGCGGATGACGACGAACGGCGCGGCAGACTCCGAAGACATGACATGGTGCCAGCTTTTAACGGGAAAATGGGGTTGGCCATCGTCGTAGGCAGATTTAAAATAGCTAGTATCATCGGGGATATTCGTAGTAGTGGCCTGTCTTCGAAGTCCGAAATTATTGTGACGCTCGGGTCCTCGTCCATTGAGAACTGAAGTAGCACTCAAAGAACGTGACAAATACGCCCCTCCATTCAAATGTTCCATTGAACATACCCAGTCCAGAAGCGGGTTAAGGATGTGGATAGAGGGCAGGTACATAAGACCAAAATATTGGTCCTAATCATCGAAGATAACGGTATACGAGGGATCACAACGATATATGTGTTTCTGATGATTTCGTTTCGCAACCAACAGAGTCATAAGTTCCGAGATATGCAGCCATCTAGTTCATGACCATGAGGCGCCTATGAGGCCACGAACTCCCCCCCAAAAAAAGTCTCTGCCGTTACAAAAACTTCCTTATCGAATGAGGGTGAAGATCACTAGGTGCAATTGGTAGATGATTGGAATTGCTTCTAATGTGTCTGATAGGTGCCATGTAGCGGTCCCCGAACGCGTGAAATAGTTGGTGGTCGAGTTTTTTTTCTTCCACATCTAATGCTGACGAAAAGCTAGCGAATCAAGACAGAATAAACAATGCACGAAAACCACGAGCGCGTTTTCCCGGATAGTGAGGGGGCACACGAGGCATAAAACCCCCAATTGGTAAATTGTGCGTGTGTAGTTGGGGAGATGGGTTCGCTGAGGAGAGGCACGCTAAGCTGCGTGTCGATCAATTGGTCAGCGGGAACGTGCTGCACGAAGGTGGCATCAAATTCTGGGAGGGCAGCGTGTGGCAAAATTCTGTGGAGACTGTGAAAATACGTGGAAGGCTGCTTTTGAAGCTCACGATTTCTCGAAAGAGTCTGGAGACCAGCCCACATCAAAGTCAGGTAGAGAGTAGGATGTTGCCAGGAAGCAGATATACAGTGTAGAAGCGACTTGAAGACCGAGGTTGACAATGGAGAAATTTGGCGGTGTGCAATAAGAAACCCCGAGCCACAGTTCGTGCGGCTTAGCCAGTGTTTTGAATCTGCATCAAGAATCGCTGCAAGTCTGGCGATGGATGCATTGAGATGGAAGATAAGACAAAATTTCTTCTTAGCTACCTATCACCTAAATATTACTGCAGTCGCCGAATCGAGTCGCCCTTTGACAGCACACTCAGCGCGTGAGACAACGTGATTCCGGGCCGTCCTGGTGCATCCTAACGTTCCTTGCTTGTCTGGCCCGATAAAAAAAAAAAAAAAAAAAAAAAAAAAGCACGTGGCGGCAATGTTACAGCCAACTCGCACATCTCCCAAAAGAAACTTGCCCGAGCCCTCCATTTCGCGGACCTTTGGGAACGTGGCACAACTAGACAACATCCAGTGGAGAACTTCAAGCTTCATGGAACTTGAAGAAGGGGCTTCATATCCCAAGATCGTGAGAGGGCGATTGGTATACGGAGGCAGGCAAGGACCTCAGAGCGAGGGTTTGAGGCTGGTGTGTTGGCGCGATGCTGAGGGTTGGATGGCGATCATGCAGCGTGACGCAGCGAAACCGACAGCAAACGATTTGGGGGGGATTTTGAGCAGATAACGCGTGGGGGGGAGCTTACTACGGTCGATTTCACGATATCGCGTGTACTGTGATAGGTTCCAGCATGGAACGAAATTTTGGTATGAAGTAATGGTCTTGTGATCTCATTCTCTAACTTACAAGCAACTTGTTCGGTTTATCTCAACACTGCTCCTCGATTCAAATCTTCTTGATTCAACCCCCGGCGCTTCCTTGTTCTAGTACAACAACGTCATAATAGTTTTGCTGACGGATAGAGAATGAACGTCAATTACCTGCCATGTACTGATGCCAGCTGGGATCCTACACGAAATCCTATTGATAGTAAGGCATCAATACTGTGAGGCCAATCTCACGGAGTGTGGTTCAACGAGGACTCCATACAGAGCGCTGGTCTATTGACCGCATATTCGCCTATTGATGTTCTTAGTCTTATCAAACACCCAGAACTGCGAGGTCCGGGAGTAATCTCAAAGTACAGGCGCTTTCTACCCCCCATCTGCTCCAAGGATGTCTAATTGATCAAAACGGCTCTGTTCAATAAAGATGCCATACCGCTAGGAAAACAGGACTCTGCAGTCAGGCGATCAAACATCGCTTCTAATGCCGGCTCCCAGATATCTCACAAAACGCACGTCATTGGCATGCCGCTCCAGTGCACGCCTCATATTCTGTCCATAACAACTGGCCTCCCTTTCTAACTCCAACTCCTCGCTCGACAGATTATCCTTCGGATCATTAGGGTCGCATATTGGGTTAGCCGAGAAAGTCACTAAACCCAGCCTATCGCCCGTCCAGAAGAGAATATCGTCTTCGTTGAAGTGACTCGAGGTCTGGTCATCCGAGCTAGTCGATAGTAACTTCCTTGCGATTTCGCCCGCGCCAGGCATGGAATCGAAGAGAGATTGTTCCTGTCTCACCTCTGGGCCTTCGATCCGATGGGTGCGCACTGTGGATTTGCCATCTCTCTCGACCCACTTGATATTACCTTGGCAGTCCGAATATGCCAGTCGTGTGCCGTGATTGATGATAGACAGCAGCTTGGACTGAGACGCTGTGTATCTGTTCTTGACAAGGCAGCGAGCATGCAAACCTCCACCGACATCCTGGTCCCCAGGTTCGGATGATAAATCGTAGACCTCTAGCGATCCTCTGCCTTTATATTCGCCGCATGTGATCAGCGTTCTCCCGCCGCCCGATTCGCCTGCCTTCCACCCCTGCTCCCAATCCGAATTTCCTTGTTGTCCCACCCGTCCCTCGAGACTCGAAAACGAGTATGGAAGAGACGTCATGCTGGACAAATGAGCCCCGGAATAAATCGTGCCCTTGATGATCCGATGCTCGGCTGTTTTGGAGAACATCCGCCGGTCATAATGCAATATGCATTGGAACCGACCGGAAATAAGAATATCGTCGGACGGCGAGTTCTTACAACCCGGGCGATCCAAGTGGAGGATGCTCAGAGGTCCAGGCTGAGGAAGAGTCGTATGTGGCTCTGGGTCGGAGAAGATATGTGAGAGCATCGGATCCCGGTTGTCGCTCACCCCATCAAGGCATTCAGAATACATGTGCCTGACCTGGGGTCTTGCTCTATAATCATGGAGATACACCCCGTGTATGGTTCCAACTGTAAGAGGTACATGAGGCACTGCCGCCGATAAACTCGTAATAATCGATGCATAAGGGTGAGCGGAGATTGGCCTCAACGTTTCGAGATCAACCTCGGTCAAAACTATCCATCGTCAGTACATGATGATCACTTTGCCAAGGCAATGCGAACTCACGACCGTCAACTGCGAAATAACCACATCCCCGCTGGCTATCAATACTAACATTACCGGTTATCCCTGCACTTACAGGCCGGGAAGGTCGATAAGATTCGTTGTGAAGGAGACTAGGATCAGACTTAGATATAACCGAGCCTTTTGCGCCACGAGCTCCCTTGACGTCCCAGATGCAAACCGCACCATCGTCCAAGGGCGAGACGGCAAACAGCTCTTTGCCCTCTGAGCGCCTGTATATGTCTACCCCGTTAACTTCGCCAATATCCAGCTTTCGTGACCCATTGTGGTACTTGGACTTGAACCAGCTGGTCGAGGTAGGACCGAACCGGTGTATATACTCGTCGTACCATGCGATGTTCTCGTCTCTAAAAGCAGGGTCCCATTCGGCTTGGAGTCGGAGATCGTGGTGGCCAGACGAACCTTCGGAACGCCTACTGAGAGGGGCAGCGTCGGGGCAACACCTGTCTCGCCACAGAACGTTATCTCGGCAGATTTTCAGGAGGCGTTTCGATGCGCTTTGAAGTGTGACGACATCACGAGCCCCGAGTTCTGTCGAGATAGATCAGAAGCCTGCAGTCGAGAAATGATGAGTTCATGCATTCCAAAGTGGCATACCGCGTATGATTTGGAGTGTTATTTCACAAGGCAGAGCCTCGAGCCGTGACATCCTGGCCATAGAGTACCGGTATCAGTCCTGCAGGTGTTCACTTTCAAGGCGCACTACTTTCATAGGTAAGGAGCGGGAATGGGACAGAGCTGAAAATATATCTCGTAGAGTTTCCATATGAAGGGCCTGGGCCATAAGATGCCAGGAAATGAAAAAAACGTGAGCAAGACATTCAGGTGGACAACTTCTTTCGTGGTTTGTTGAACTGTGAAACTGGCAGGAGTCTGGATAATGTTACCGTACCGGTAACAATAGTAAGTCCACTGCCTGGTGGATTGTTCTAGACTACGCAGTACCACAGTAGGCCATCGTGGTTGGCTGATGGGCTGGATCAACCATAGAGCGCCACAATCAGGCACTCACCTTGTCAGCCGGTAAATTTCGCCCAGCTAGTCCATGGATAGGCATCTATCTCCGTGTTTTCTCCGGGGGCTCCTGACTCCAGATACAGAAGAGATGCCTCCGTCTTCTCCGAAATCTCAAGGGGGCCCAAGACCGGGCAGCCACCACTAAGCATTGGTTCATTTTGCCCATGGATTTCCAGTTCAAGGTTGTATGCTGGATGTAGAGATGTAGAACACACTGTCCAGCATCCGAATCTTTGTGAGCACTGATGGGAAGCATGCGATTTTTCTTTCTTGCCGATCTAATACCGGCATGAGATAATGGGAGGCGCACTCCAAGCAATTGAACGGCGAGGAGATGACCCACACGACAAACCTACACCCAAGCGACGATTTGCCATTCTCATACATCCTATTCACAACCTCCAGGCATCTACATCCAAATGCCCTCCCCGCTCACACCTCCCTCACACCTCCCTCACACCTCCCTCACCCCACCGCCCTCTCCCTTCTTCCCCTCCACCCCGCGATCCCTGGGCAACTTGAAAATCCACTGCCCATTATCCCTCCTGACCAACTCGACCTCCGTCCTGCCCACAAGATCATTCAGCCCGTCAGGAACATCCATGCCATCCTGCACGACCCGATGGATTCCTTTATCGATATGCGCGAATAACATCGGCAGCGAGTCGCTCTTCCACGCCGAGACCCTATCTCTAGCCGTGCGCCAGACAGTCTGGGCCAAATACAGAAATGCGAGAAGCATGAGGGATAAAGGGTAGGCAAGCCAGGGCCAGTTGACGTGGACATGGGAGGCCATGATGTAAGCGCTGCCGGCGTAGCTGAAGGACGTTTTCGGGGAGGAAGCCCCCGTGCGCCGCACATCGTTGGTGATGCTGAGAGCGAGGCGAGCGATCCAGGACTGGGGGTCGGTGATGGAGGTCTGGATGGCTTGCATCCAATCGGAGGTGTACGAGGGCTGACCGGCGACGACGGAGGCGTTTCCGAGCATGAGGTTGCTCATGAAGGTGCGGAGGGTAGATACGGAGTCGGAGGGGACACTGTAGCGAGTAGATCTGAAGTTGGCGTCTTGGAGGTTGCGGGGCATGTCGATGAACTCGTACTGGGCGAATTGGGAGACAGATTCGGTGGAGAGGCGGGTTTTGGACCAGGTTCCCGTGGTAGTAGAGCTGTACTTGCCCTCGGTGACGTTGGCCAGATAGGTGTTGAGGCAAAACTGGAGGGAGCACTCCAGGGCTTGAACAGTAGTTCGTTGCGGGCTTTTGCCGACGGCTAAGATGTCAAAGACGGAGAAGTAGGCTTGGGATTCGTCTTGGAAGTAGTCCTTGCTGCCGTTAGTCGGGGCGACGGTCATGCGATACTCGGTCGAAGGGCCGGAGGGCAGTTGGAGATTTGTGCCTGATGGCGTCAAATATGTACATATTTGATCGTCACAGATGGTATTGTATCCTGTATCACTACAACTGCCACACACGGCCAGGGAAGTGAAAGCAGGCCAGGTGCAATTGGCTGTTCCGCAGCTGGCTGTAATGTCCGAGATCTCGCTGGCTAGGATGCCATTGTAGACGGCGGCTTTAGTGGAAAGTTGGGGGATGCTGTCTGTTTATATTCTTAAGTCACACGAAATCATTCAACGGTGAGTAGTTCCTACCTCCACCATAATTACTGGACCCTATATTATGCCAGCTCTCGCATCTCGGCGGCGGCGGAGCAGGCGGGTTGGTCGAACTGTAGAAGATCTGAGGCTGCTCGACATAATTGACCATTTGCTGTGAGAAAGTTTCGAACCCATGGATGAGGATGATGATGACGGCTCCAACACAAGCGAGATGACTGTGATAGGTAGTCAACTCATGTCAATATTCATAAAAGATAAGGAAAAGATAGAACCCACAGCCCTCTCAACCTCCAAACCAGCTCCAAACTCCCCAGTAACCCCCGACTCGCCTCATCAAACATCTTGAAATCCTCCAACCTCGCCCGAACCGGCTTTCTCTCCCTCCTCTGCCGGGCCGCCGACACCCAGATCCACGCGCCCTGGCTCAGCGCCGCCTCCACCACCGCCTTGAGGGCCACCCGGAAAACCGTCATGACGGCCGTGACCATGGTACTGAGTTCAAGCCCGCCGAAATTCGGCTCTGGTCCCCCGTCGAACCGGCCCAGGAGCACGATCAGGCCCGCGGACGCGAGCACGCAGTAAAAACAGTACTAGTATTCGGCCTTCCACCACCCGAGCGTCGACCGGATGCTGCGCTCGAAGTCGGAGAACGAGGGGACCGTGACGTCTGAGTAGGCTTGCTGCATCGGGTAGGAGGAGGATTCTTTTTGGTACATTTTGGTTTCTTCTTGGGCGAAGTCTTCGGCATCGGGGCGGAAGGTCGGGGATGTGGAATACTGGCCTCGGCGGGCGGCCATGGCCCGGGATACTTTGTGCATTGAGGGGGCGAGCAAGAAGGTGAGTCAACGAGAACTGATCAGGATAGAGTTGCCTAAGGTGTTCTATATTGACAAGGATGCCACCAACCAATGTGTTCGTAAATGGGGAGAGGTTTTCGCTCCTGATTAGCAAGCAGGTCTCGAAATAATCATGAAAAGCTAACCAGGAGAGCGAGTCAAAAGGGGTGGATAGGGTTAATGGGTGATGAGATGTGCTGAAGACACGAAACTAATTTTAAATGGACGCAGGTAGATAGATAGCACTGCGTAGCGACATGACATGAGCGAGATCAGAGTTCGACTGCAACTGACATGACCAGGGCATTGCCTAATTACGGGAAGGTACTACCAACATCACAAAGGCTTCTTTCATCAAGCTTATTTTCGGAGTGGTGACAACCCTGCCGTTTCTGCAACCCATCTATTAGCCCCATAACACCACTAACATCTGACTTCGTTACCAAAGAAAAGCGCTCTTGAGAACAAAAAAGAAACATGTATTGCTCCTTATGATACAACTAGGCGTGGCATCTGGTATACTCTATGGACCTGACCGTGATTTTGTCTTTTCCTTCCATCCCTCCCCCACCTTCCCCTGCCCGTGCTCCTTCCCCC
>JAOYMO020033319.1:0-12909 GCA_025802455.2 Iodosphaeria phyllophila | reverse complement strand
AGCTCCCGGTCTCACGAACCTGCTGAATAATCCCACACACACACACACACACACACACACACACACACACAAAAGATCTAGGACGGCGTAAAGACGAAAACCCGCTTGCCCTCAAGACCAGCCTTGCCGATAGGGTCCCGAATCAATCTGCTCGGTGGGAAATAATAATGGTCCCCTGCAGATCTTAGCAGAAATGCGGTCGTTCCGTCGGTCGCAGAGACAGAGCAGAGAGGAGGAGCTACTGCTGGTGGTGGTGGTGGTGGTGGTGGGGGGAGCGGCGTGCAAAGGCGGAGCACGAAAAATGCGAGGTAGGTATGGAGGTAGAGGTAGTAGGTAGGCCAACTGAGATAGAGTGATGCGGAAAAAACCAGACACCTACCCTCGCCAAATCTCGGCAATCGAACTAGATGGATCACGTCGACAAAGATCACCTATTTACTTTGCTGCTGCCTGTGAAGACTAGACGTGCTCTGCAGCCGGACAAGCACAATTCGAGGCCAGTTAAAGAGCTGGAGGACGGTGCAGTGCAGTGACAAGGTCGCGCATCGGTTCGGATTCGGAGAGGAGGAAAAAAAAAAAAAAGAGTGGTAGCGTGCAATCGTCGTTCTGGGTGCGACGGGGTGCGTGGGAGTTGTATTTGTGGGGAATCGTGGGCCTGCCCGCCCCCCCGAAGGGCCCACTTGGAAAGCTTGCTTATTTTGCACAGTAGTCAATCCGTGATGCCGTTGCCGCTAGTTGTGATGCTGCGTACCAGTAACCCCCGCATTGCGGCTTACAGCGGCCATTGTTTGCTGTAGCTGTACAAACTGGAGATCGGGGGCTAGCCCCAAGACCACGAAGCTGCAAGACACTCACTCATGTAGCGCAGCCAACAAGCAAGGCAAGGCAAGGCAAGCAAAATTACGGGAGACCCATGTCCACAAGAAGAGGATAATTCTACAGAATAGTTAGTGGCATTCTGTCGCTAAGAACATCTGCCGTCCGATGCCCTGTAAGGTACACACACTACTTGGCATCCGCAACTGAAAATTTCCGTGATAGCAGAAAGAAACATGGGAGATATGTTCACGATCGTATGCCACCTGGGCAGTTTGCCAACTCCATCGCCCGATATCCCCGACTCCTCACAATACGCGATACTACGTTCCTCCCCGTCCCAACCCAACTGTTGCAGACTTGGCCCATGAACAGGATGACCTCAAAAGTGGAGTGATAGATTCATGTACCTACGTCACTCTCCGTCCTCCAAACCCGACCACTCCAGGGAGGAGTCTCCGCAGGTCGCACAAAAACATCATGCCGTGCTATGCACTGAAATCCGAACCTCGGGTCACAGTGGAGGATGTGGTAACCCGATGGAAGTTCCCGAAATCGGTTGCAGGCATCCAATCAAACCGTGCTTCGACAGCGGGCGGGCCGTGTCCACCACGGCAACCGCCGCGGTGGAAGGAAACACGCGGGGTGGAGCTGTTGCTGCCGATGTTCGGCTTCTTCCGTGCATGTTGCAGGTGTCGTGTTCTGTTTCTGTGCTGTGTACAGTATCATGCCCAATGGACTGAACAAGCTACATTCTCCCAATATCCGGATAATCTAGAAAACAGCCCAAAAACCAAAAGCTCATTCTCACAAACAAATCAAAACCACGAACCCAAGCCTCGAGCCAGTCAACCAATCTTCCCTCCTCCTCAACAATCCTTCCCCCCGAGCCCCACCAACCATGGATCCCTACAGCGCCGAGGGCGAACTCCTAACCATCCACACGCACTTCCACCAAGGCCAGCACGCCGCCGTCCTCGACTACGACACCTCCTCGCTCTCGCCCTCGAACCAATCCACCGCCCGCAACCTCCAGCTGCGCTCCATGATCGCCACGGGCCAGGCCGAAGCCGTGCTCGCCGAGGCGCAAAGTAGCGATGACCCGGGTCTGTCCGCGATCGCCGCCCTGGCGCAGCTGACGCTCGGCCAGGAGGACGAGGCCGTCGGCGCGGTAGAGGCGTTGGCGGAACAAGCGCGCGACGATGCTACGGTGCAGGTTGTGGGCGGCATGGTGCTGCAGAGGGCCGGGAAGAGCGAGCAGGCTTTGGCGCTGTTGGGGCAACATACGGGGAGTTGTGGGTTTATTCCTTTTCTCCTTTTTCCTGTCAAGCAATATGTGGGTCGGAGGGAGGAGTGGATGGATGGACGCTGACATGGTATGGACGCAGTGGACGCCGTGGCTCTCATCGTGCAGATCCATCTAGCCAAGAACCGGACCGATCTCGCGCTGAAAGAAGTCAAGGCCGCGCGGAGCTGGGCGCAGGATAGTTTGCTGGTCAACCTAGCTGAGTCGTGGGTGGGATTGAGACTGGTTCGTTTTCGTTCCCCCTCCCGCTGCTGTCCGCATTTTACTAACTTGGGGAATCCAGGGCGGCGATAAATATCAACAAGCATTCTACGTCTTCGAGGAACTCGCCCAAGCCCCCTCCACCTCGTCCGTCGTCTCCGTCGTCTCCCAAGCTATCTGCGAATTGCATCTCGGCCGTGTCGAAGAGGCTCAGGCCGCGCTCGAGCAGGCCTTGGAGAAGCAGCCCGAGAATGCCGACGCTATTACCAATTTGCTAGTGTTGAATGTGGTTCTAGGAAAGGATCCGAAGGAATTGACGACGTATGTGAATTCAAAGGCGCTCCCACCCCCTTTGCTTGCGTTTCCCGGAGAGCCGCTGGGAGTGTACCAGTACGAGGACTAACATCCAGGCGATCAATAGGAAACTCCAGAGAGCCGACCCGGCGCACCCCTTCCTCGCGGATCTGGAAGAGAAGAGCACATCGTTCGATACTGCGGCGGCCAAGTTCACTGCCAAGGCTGCTGCGTGAAATAGGATATAACATATATGTCCAGTCAGGGGAAGGGAGATCGGTACTTGAACAGTTTTCGGGGCGCATAAAATACAATTTGGGGAGCGAGAGAGATACCCGACCAGTCTTGAAATACATTAATGCCGTTATCAAGGTCACGGGCTTTTCCCCTCAAGCAGTCTTCCAATAGCATAGACGAGGCAAGATTTGGATGCGTAGGACTCAATTGGGTTGGCATTGGGCATACCATTTGCAGACGCCTACTTATCCATATCCCCCGCTACATGTAAGACCAGGTTACCGGTGGCACAACACAGCCAGATGCCGAACTGGTGCATGCGCTGAACAACCACGTTATTTATGACAATGCATCATACCAGCTTCAGAAATTTCACATGGCTATGTGCGTGTGCTTGAAGTAGGGAGTGCCACTGGGACACAATGTCTTGGAGATGCGCAGTCAGATATCCCGTAGACAAGCGAAAAGGGCAGCCAGCCCCATCATATCATACAATTCCCATCTGCTCATCTATCCACCCAACCTCCTCAGCCCTACAGCTCCCTCCCCGATGCCTGGGCCGCGCCCTCCTTCTCCTTCTCCTTCTCCTTCTCACCCGCGACCTTGCTGCCCGGCGTCCATTGCAGCGCCTTCAGGCGCTCCGACAGAATGGGGTGCGAGAAGTGATAGCTCGCGTAGACCCAGTCGGCATCCATAGTGCTGAGGTTCTGGATCTGGAGCTTGATGAGAGAAGCGGCGAGCTCGGTTTTGTAGCCCAGAGACTGGGCAAATTCGTCGGCCTGGAACTCGAAGCGGCGGCTGAGGATGTTCATGAGCAGCTTGATGATGGTGTCCATGGGCGCCAGAGCGTCGGAAAACAGGATGAAGCCGATAATGATAGGGTGCTCTGAGACGAAGCCGAAGGCATCGTAGAGGGAGTTGTTGTTGATGAAGGCAGAGAAGAGAAAGAAGATGTAGAATACATGAATCTTAAAAGAGAAGAATTTCTTGTTAGTATGACCGGAATAAGAGTAGCAGGGCCGGGAAATAGGAGACATACCTGAGAAATAGCAAAGAGTTTGGTGGTATGGCCAAGGCTCCAGTGACCAAGCTCATGGGCCAATACAGCCGTCACCTCTTGCGGGCTGCTCTTCTCAATCAGCGTGTCATAGATGACAATGTGCTTCTTCCAAGGCAAGCCGAAGAAATATGCGTTAGAGTGTGCGCTGCGTTTGCTGCCGTCGATGACGAACAGTTCGTGCAGCGGGAAGGTCAGCTTCTTAGCCAAGCCCTCGACATCCGTCTTCAACTGGCCCTCCTTGAGTGGCGACAGTGTGTTGAACAGCGGCAGAATGGCAATTGGGTAGATGGTGATCATGAAAACTTGCAGACCCGCAACGAAGAGCCAAAGGTAGTAAAAGAACTGGTTGCCCGTCTTCTGGATGATAGTGAGAAACCCAGCAAGGATAGGCGGAGCGAGCACAACCGTCAGCAGATTCGACTTGATCATGTCCATCACGAACAAACGCGGCGTCTGCTTGTTGAAACCGAACTTTTCTTCCAGCACAAATGTATGGTAGATCGACGTAGGCAGCGACAAGATCTGCTGGATGAACACAAACGCTAGCACAAACACGATCGACTGTGAGATCTCGCCCGAGAAGCGATCCGGCGCGAACGACGTCAGGAAGCGGCCGGACCAAGCCCACAGCTTGGGCAGCACATCATACTGGATGAAGGCGATGTTGGTGGCCTGGCTGTACAGGCCCTTGATGAACCCGAACTTGCTTTTGGCCCTCCCGTAGTCCTGGCTCTTGTCGTACACTTCTTGCGATACTTCGGCCTCGAGAACTTTGGGCACGCTTTTGCGCTTGAGCACCTGATATTGCCGCCATGAGAGGTACTCTTCGAAGAGGTACTGGCCCACGGTGAAGCCGATGATGATTTTCTTCCATGGGAAGGCGGGGCGGTCGAGCGATTGCGCGAGGCGCTGTATCGTGGGGGATCCGGAGGGTTAGCTTGCTTTTCTCTCCTGGTTTTATTCTCCCCAATCGCAATCGCATACGAGCTGCTCTCAGCAATTGGCAAAACGCCAAAGCAGACTCGTGCGAATCTATTTGCGCGCACCACATACCTGAAGTAGATCCATTTTGGTGGATGGAAATCAGCACAAGACCTAACAAGATCTACCCTAAGCGAAGGACAGAAGCGCATGAAATTCCAAGTGAAAGACGAAAGCCGCGCGAATTACTAGCCAATGCGGAAATCTAGTCGTATTTCAGAAGAGAACAAAGCTCCATTCTTCCTCTTTATCGCATCAGCGTCGTCAGTCGCTCATAAATAGGCAAGCTATCGCCGAGAAGCTGCCTCGTGAAACCGTGTTCACTCCCACCTGGCACCAGGGTCCAAGCTTTTGAGCTTACTTCCTTCCTTGCTAGGAACGCCGCAGAACATCCTGACAAACAGTGGTTTATTCTAAATCTTCGCACAGGCTACAGCAACACGCAGCAATAATTTGTACAAATATGTAATTTTTCCTCTCTTAGACGAAGAGAAAGGGCCACTGTTAGATAACCAGGAGTGCTTGGTTCTACCCCTCATCAATCAACAAAACACTACGTAGAAATCTCATTTTTATAGCGGTAGTCACTGCTCACGGGAGAACGGCCGATGGTCCCTTCTCTTGGATCAGACCTGGCAACCACATCATCATAGCCATGATTGTACCGGTATGCTTGGTAGAGCGGATTTTCTTTTTTTTAAATCTATGTTTCTCCTCAAGTCAATCGTTCTCAAGTCGCTCTCCACGAGGCACACTTATAGACAGACAATGCCATCGGCTACCGGCATCCTTCTGGGAAACGATAGCAGAAGAATCCCGAGACAGACAGGATGGGAACAAGCGGCGATTCTGGATCGGTGCCTGCGTGTGCAATGCCAGTTATAATTCCACTGACGATGACTCGCAGGTAACTGATCACCCGAGCCAACCTGGGAAAAGAAAACGCTGGTTTGTATCCGTAGGATGTCTCATTCCAAGATCGGGAACAACATGCGGAAATACAAAATGAAATGCTTCATAGTATGGTCTTTGGAATGCGCAACCTCCAGAGAATCAATTGGAATGATATCATTCTGGTAGACGATGAGTTTTTCTTGCGCCTCTGTTCCACTACGGCTTATCGGATTTCGCTGGATGTTATCGTTCACAATCGCTTAAACATAGAGCCATTGCTCGCCCGCCCCTTGTGGTTGGTTCGGTCTCTGGAGCTCAGCTTCTACGATTACAGCTAGTTCCGCGAACAAACTGATGAATCACGAGATCCAACTTCACGCCTCATTGGCATACTTCTCCAGAAGTGCGCACCAATACTTGAAATCCTGGACCTGGAGTGCTCAGACCCTGACGGATATCCTGTCCTGATGGATTTGGCACCCATCGTATGCACCGGCTCTACTAAATTTCCTCGTTTGAAGAATCTGTCTATATGCTCCGTTAATGCAAGCCTGCCTACTTTCTTATCTTTCTTTTCCTCTCCACTCCAACGCATAGAATTGCCTGGGCAATATTTTAATGAATTCGGACATTGCTTGCTTGACTGCGGGCCGCTCGGGGATCTCGACGAACTTCAGGTCAATGGGATACCCTCCATCCAGGCCTGTAAACAGATTGCTACATTTCTAGAACGGCACAAGCATATTCAGAGTATCATGTTGTACGAAACAGGGTCAGAGGAGCAAAACGAACGACTCAATGACTATCTGATACCTGTTCTTCTGGAGCACAATTTTGATAATCTCCGGAGCCTTGACCTCAGATGGCGAAAAAATCGGGGGGACGAATCAGATGAGGAGGTCTTGAATCGGAAGACGTGGTTCACCGCGGTTGGCAAAATTACATCGCTCGAGGTACTCGAATTACGATTTGGTAACAAGCTTACAATGGAGAATATTCTACTTGACGACCATGAAAAGATCCGAAGCCATTTTAGCGGCTTGACTCAGCTTCATAGTCTAACTTTTGGGTTTTATTGTCGTTGTTTGCGGCCCGTTGGGTGGATTCTCCGCCCATACTACCTTCTGGACAACCCAGAGCTCGAAGAAGGCCGTGAACATGAGCTTCGCAGGGCGCTGAACGCCGCCGAGGAACTAGCAGACCACGAACACATCGTGGACGGCGAGGGGAACTATATCGGCGGGGAATTCGACGACGAAGAGTGGCAGATAACCCATAGCAACAGCATGTTAGCAATAGCTAACCAGTACGCTGCAGTCCTGCCAGCTTTAGAATGGATGCTTTGTGGGCTTCGGCCCATGAAGATCCTCGAGGAGGATATCAATGAGGACGGTGCAACTCCTTCTGTTGAACGGAGGGCAGTGGCTTTGGCAGATGCCTTAATTTTGCAGCAAAATGAGTACACGCAGAAAGTCGGTGATCTTCGAAGGCTTTGCTGGGAAAATTGCTTTGGATAGAATGGTTCGGCTGGGCTTCTCGATATGACATAGGATAGCGCCGCGGTCGACGGGGGGGAGATTTAGTTCTTCATAAAAAGAGAGGTTGCTTCGGTCTCTTATGAAGTTGGAGCAAGGCCCTCAGCGAATTTGAATCGCATCATTTTTGCAATAGCGTCTGTCTTTATAGATTTTCAACCGCCAAGCAAACAACAGTGTGTCTTGGCCTGCCCCCCTGGTAACATATCAGCTGTCCCGATCGATGTTTTCGTGAAAAGTTAACCCTGAAGTTCCGACAAAATGAAGCCCCAAGACCACCGTCTAGCATGCATGAGTCTGGGGAGGAGCATAACTCATCAAAGCTATTTTGGCAAAACAACACGAAGAACAAGCAATGTTCCTGCAACTAATCAGGCCCTATAATAGCAAGAAAATCACCAGCTGATGCAACACCCCGCCCCTACCTCTCCACGATGGAAGTTCACGAGCCACATCGACTCCAGATCTGGCCTTCGCTCTCACGATTCCCGGGTGTGTGAATGAGACACTCTTCGCAAGGGTGAGGCGCTTCACACAGACCCCACGATTTACTGCGTAGTCGGTGGCGAACCCTCAGAAAAGCCTCAATGGGCTTCTGGAACCCGGGTCCCTCATCCCCTTGGCTATCAGGAACCTGCAAACAGTACCTACTGTGCATATGACACCACAGCGGAGAGATCACCCCCATGCAATTGACCTATCAATCTGCCAGACGAGGAAAATCTGCAATCTGTACCAAGCGCTGCGACATCACAAATCACCACCTACGTCAGCTCGGCGCGTCACCTCGGACGTTGCCGGCGCCGGGAGCATGTTTGGATGCAGCCCTACTATGAAAAATATGAGCGGCTCATATACAGTAGGCGGACAGGCTTCTGATCTGACCGTCCGATTTTTAGATCTGCTGTGCAGATGGCGCGTTCCATCTTATTGGCCCTCCTCTCCTGTGCAAACTACATTGCTTCGTGGTTGGGTGCAGGTTTCCGACAGCTACTGTGTGAGAGAATATCCATGCAGTACTGTGTAGAGGTGGTGAATCTTGACAATGCATTGGTAATCTTCCGTGGGAAAACTGAGACATCTTGCTGGTAGACAGCCCCGAGCGACAGTTCATGCTCGGCATTGACGTAACCCGTGGGAGTAAAGGAACGTCCGACTACAAAAAGTCTGGATGCAGGATTTCTCTGGCTTTGGCCTGGTGGAATCTACTGCTCAAATCTTCAGATACTGTACCGTTAGATGCAGACACACCCACCGACATCTCATGTCGCCGAGTCGTGGTGCTGGGTGGCTTCATTGAGGTTTCGAGAAGCTTGCTTATCTCAGAGGATCTGTCCCGTAAAAGAAAAGAAAGAGAGTCCGATGGGCTTCCAAGGTTCTAGAATACTTGCAGGACAAATTCCTTGGCATCTCCATATTCTACACCTTTAGAATCATCGTCCACAGGAAACACATCGACGAAGAAGAGAACATCATTCGGAGACATGAAGCGAGACTAAATCCGATAAAGTAGGTTTAGGTGTGTTGCGCAGTGCTCAGTTGGAGTACATCATGAGGGAAAGTGGCTTCTGTAAATTTGAACAGCTTGCAACAATGGGCATACTTACGGTTATTTGATCCATTGATATCTCCTATCGAGCATAGTCGAGGAATGGACAACTACTTCCAGCAGCCCGCGTACGACAGTTGCTTTTCAAGCGATGTCAATTTGCTTTTAAATACCGGATCATTGATGAACCATGACACGACATAACCCGACAGAATCGTACAGGACTGTACCCAGAAATCTAGGAGCTGTGAGGCTGATGCCATTGGCTTTGAGTCTATCGTTGTTCACCTTGTTGTTCTGTGTACGAGTGGGTCAATTCTTAGGTGTTTGATGGATTGATAAGGGTCAGGTCAAAATTAAGTCGCAATTGGCCTTTTCTCACCAAAATGCCCGATTTCAAGGCTGAATGGTTGTTAGACGCTCGCTCAGATTGGGAATATACAAGTATTTGATCTAACAGTTATCTACTCGAATTACAACATAATTGAATCGTAGGAAGTTTGGATAAAGCCAGCGAAAGTTGCAATCGATTGAATTGGGCGCAAGTCCCACCCTCATCAAATTAGTGGAAAATTTGGCGGGGAAAATGGTTGGGTTCAACTTCATTCATGTGCAAATTTCGCTGGCTTGATTCAAACTTCCTACGATTCAATTATGTTGAATTCGAGTAAATTGCTGTTAAATTGTATACTTGGATATTCCCAACCGGGGCGGGCGTCTAACAGTTATTCAGCCTTGAAATCGGGCATTTTGGTGAGAAAGGCCGAATGCGACTTAATTTTGACCCCTCCCTTGTAGTACTGATACGGAGCACGGTACCTCAGGTACGGACTTGGACCGAATGACAAACTTCAAGGTCCTGCTGTCGGGGTCGTTGAAAGTGGGAGGATTCGGCGCGCACTGACACCTGTACCTGAACACGACGTACTCGCGCGTGGAACGAGCTGTTGATCGGATCCGGTGAGGTCGAGAGATGTGCCACGCTGATTGAACTTGATACTATCTGCTCCGATGAACCTGGGTGGGAAATCGTCATCGAATGTCAAGACTGTTGAACCGCAATTCCCCGCAGGTCAATGTTGTCTGTGTGCTCTGTCTGATTGGCGCCATGAGTTTCCAGTGCTGAATCATCCTTGCTTTCTAAATGTTTCGACAGGCTACTTGTTCCTTGAGGTCATGCTGGGTGTTCTGGTGTTCTGTATCAAGTTGTAACTTCCAAGCGCCTGCCCAATTAGGCGGCGACGAGAGAGCATGATCCAACGCCCAGCGAGCCAAGGCTGCTTGAAGAGGAACTTCAACTACATATCTAACATCACAGCAGGTGTTCAGCATGTTCCAAGGCGCCTGGGCGCATACTCTGTCAGTAGAGGATTACTGTAGACACTTGCTCAGCCCTCACAATTTTTCCTACAGAATACGGTCCTGGATGCAAAAGGCGCGCGATAATCATCCAGCCCTGGTAATTAGACGCAACGTTGCTGTCTCTAGTCGATCGCGCAGATCACGTCGCGTCGTCTTGTTGCATCCCGACGTTGTTCTCAGGTTAGCCATTCCTTTGGTTTATTGGGCTAAAGCGTTCTTCTCAAAACGGCCAGACTTGCTCGGGTCTGTCCGGGTCTAACATCCAGATCGTAAATCATCAGATGGTTCTAATAATATTGATGGCGTTGTGGCGGCCAGCAATTCGGACACCGCTTGTTTACATTTATCTAGCGTGCCTAGTGTCAGATTAGTTCACAATACCGGTATCGCCTCCTTGTCCCCCACCCGCCGGGCTAACTTTTTGGACTCTTGAATAAATATTGTCGGTCGTATGTACCATGGTGCACAGAGACGTTGATGTTTTGCTTTCGACCTTGTTTGCCTGCCTGCTTCCTGCTTCCTGCTTCCTGCGAATAGATCCCGAGAAGCCAAGCATTCGTCATCCTGCCAAATACGATTACCGTAGGCTCGAGGATTAACAACTTAAAGTTCGGGGTGTGGTCTCGGTTGTTCATCGTTGATAAGCGATCATATACCCCACCAAGTTCCATCAGCGAAGCCTCCCTGACAAACCTGTCTCACCCTCGTCTCCTGGTACCTGTGTCGGATCACCTCGTCAGATACGCTTGCGAACTAGTAACATCGAAACCCTATCCAGCTCCTGTTGACCTAATTTTGCGAACTTTTCTTGCGCACTTATGTCCAATACCTACGCCTAAGTAAGCTATTCAGACGAGTTACTGTATCTACATTGATTTGTTTGGTACGGCTGGGCGACGGCACAACCTGGGCAGTCCCTGATCGATGGAACTTAGCATGCTGTGTTGTCATGCACCAAGCTTGAAGTAGACAGCCGAATCACGATAGAGATAAATCCAATATACAGCCCAAAGCGATAGAGCTTGCGTCATTACTTCCCCCGCATGCGCTTCGGCTGATACGTCCCCGCTGCTGCTATCCACTGCTACTGTCGCTGTCGATACTGGGCTGCATGTACGGATCTGGTCTCTCAGTCTCCAGTTCCTTTCTTGCCCACCATGGTCCGACTTATCCCCAACCGACTGAAGACCACCGTGGCCGGTTCCACATCCAACTCGTCAGTCAACAGTCGCAGCAACAGTCCAACACGAAATCACAAGATGGAGTCGATGGCGAAGGATTTAGGACTGGTGCTGAAGGTCGTGGTGTTGCGCGTAAGGCTCGCAAATAGGCTACGCTGCAGCATGTGCATAGGGAGCTAACAGGTGACGACACAGGCGAGGAATCTGGCGGCGAAAGATCGCAATGGCATGTCCGATCCTGTACGGCAATTATGACTATATTCCTTATACTCTGTTCAAATCAACTCAGTATTGTCTCGAGGATAGTAACTGGTGGGCTAACTTGCGGTGCCATAGTACCTCCAAATCAGCTGCGGCGAGACTAAATTCTCAACGCATTGCGTGCCCAAGACGCTTGACCCCGAATGGAACACGATTTGCACGATTCCCATTGTGAATGAACAGAACTTGCTTGTTGATGTCGTATGTTGGGACAAGGACCGTTTCGGGAAAGACTATCTTGGCGAATTTGATTTGGCCTTAGAAGAAATCTTCTCCACGGACCAGACGGAACAGGAACCCAAATGGTATCCGCTGAAGAGCAAGCGACCAGGCAAGAAAACCAGCGTGGTCTCCGGTGAAGTTCTACTACAAAGTACTATTTTTGATTCCACCGACAAAGATGCTACCGCAGCTCAGATTCTCGAGAAGCTGTATCTTCTTGCTGGTTCCGTGCCTGACGGCTCCTCGCGTAATGGAACTCCCACGAGAACTCCCATCCTTGGCCCTTCGTCCGCGCCAAGGTCTGGCACATCGCCTTCTCCTCCGTTGCTACACAGAAGTACAGATAACTCACAGGACGATGAAGATGACGAAGACATGGATGATGAGGAGACACCTGAGGACGACGACCCTAGCAGGCCCGAAGCGATGGAAAAGCGTAAGAGGAAATTGCGGATCAAAGGGTTGAGGCGCAAGAAGAGAAAGAACCCGTATGAGTTTGTGAACGGGGGAAGAGATGTCGTCGGACTCGTTTTCCTTGAGATTTGTAACATCACCGATCTACCGCCGGAATCCAATTTTACCAAGACTAGCTTCGACATGGATCCCTTTGTTGTGGCTTCACTGGGGAAACAGACCTATCGAACCAAAATCATCCGTCACAACCTGAATCCAGTTTTCAATGAGAAGATGCTCTTTCAGGTTCTGGGCCACGAACAGTCTTATTCCTTCTCATTCACAGCCATCGATCGTGACAAGTACTCCGGAAACGACTTCGTTGCCTCGGCTACATTTCCTTTGCAGGAAATTATGGACCACAGTCCCAAGGCCGATCCCGAGACGGGTCTGTATGATCTGAAAAGCCCTCCGGAGTACGAACCCGCGAAGAAATCGTCTCGGCTACCCAAGTTCGGTAGATCGACATCGTCGCAAAACGTACCCAAGGCGCGTCCATCAGCGTCCAAGAACCCATCAACAGTCTCGACAACATCCACTACCGAGGGTGCCCCGAG
>JAOYMO020033226.1:0-12910 GCA_025802455.2 Iodosphaeria phyllophila | reverse complement strand
GTGGGAACTACTTTCGTTTTTGGTATCTGTTGCTGGGTTGATGAAATGAATGGTCATGCTAATCATAAAACAGGACCCGCTCACGCCGCCTACTTTGCCACTTACGAAGCCGTCAAGCATGCCATGGGAGGGAATAGAATCGGCACTCATCATCCCCTGGCAGCCGGTAGGCTTATCTTCTCTCGCTTTACTCATCATGACTTGATAGTTGCTGATGACTGTTGCAGCCACAAGCGGAGCTTGCGCAACAATTGCGAGTGATGCATTCATGAATCCTTTTGACGGTACGTTGTGCGCATACACGATACGAACGAACCCCATGGTTAGGGTAAGAGCCCGATGCTGACACAAATTTCCTCATCAGTCATCAAACAGCGAATGCAAATCCAAAACTCCAGCAAAATGTACCGGTCTATGTTTGATTGTGCTCGTTACGTGTACAAAAATGAAGGGCTCACGGCTTTCTACGTCTCATATCCGACGACGCTATCCATGACAGTGCCTTTCACGGCTATCCAATTCTTAGCCTACGAGTCAATTTCGACAGCTATGAACCCTACCAAGAAATACGACCCCTTCACGCATTGCACAGCGGGTGCTGTAGCCGGAGGATTCGCCGCCGCCTTGACCACTCCCATGGACGTGATCAAAACCATGCTGCAGACGCGGGGTAATGCTTCGGAGCCTGAGCTGCGGGCCGTGAACGGTTTCATTGCCGGCTGCCGCCTGCTCTATCGACGGGAAGGTCTGCGCGGGTTTTTCAAGGGAGTCCGCCCTCGAGTTGTCACCACCATGCCCAGCACTGCCATCTGTTGGTCAGCCTATGAAGCATCAAAGTACGTGTAACCCATTTTCAAAGTATCTCAATATCGGATCTAACAAGTTGTCCCATGATAGGGCATATTTCATTCGGAGAAATTCAGCCGCCTCATAGCACGGCCCCGAATCGATTCTGCACAGCGGCTTTTTCCCGATTCCAGAACCATATTTTTACCCCCAACCTTAAGATGACCTGTACTCCGGACTGTGTAACTTCGAGCTTGCAGCATGGTTTACTAAGGGGATACCTTACTACACTACGAAGAATTCTTGGCGCGCTTTTAGTAAGCTTACATCAGACAGCGTAAGACCTGTCTATGATCAACGATTATCAGGGGTCGCATTATGATTCTATGAGGGCAGAGCGGAAAAGGTGTCAAGAACTAGAGAGGCTCTGCCATGTTCGGCTGTAAGCTCTCCGACTTGGTACCGGCTAATCCCGGGCCGACCCCCTGCATATTGTACTGTGGAAACATCTGCGGATATGACTCTAGTAATACAAAAGTTAAAAGGACTCAACCATAAGAAATCGAGACACCTCATCAAGCTATCAATATCCGTGATTCTAATGTTTTGGAAGGAGACATGACTTCAACAGAAGAGTTGCGTATGTACGGTGCATGGCTAATGTAAGGGCATTGTGGCCGTCCACATTTAGGGCTGAGCGAAATGGCCTGCACCTCCTTATAACACCACACTGCACTGTACACAGTAGCGAGCAAAACGTGAGGGGGTCAGCATCACTATCCGGTATTGGGTGAAAGCTCTTGCCAATTTTTCACCCCTATCTACATCATGACCAGACCGTCAAACGCCGCGGCAGTGCTTCTATCCCATGCTTCCTTGTATCGGATGTGCACGATGACTACTAGGCGGATTTACAAGGTAAAGCCACTCAGTATGCCTAGTGATGCATGCAGGGATCGTCTTCTGTGGCCGGAGTGATCGGAACTCGAACCAGTATCCATCAATAGGAACGGGGAACGTTACATGAGCCTCTCTCTACCATGATGTGAGTTGGTAGTGTAGCCATGAAACCCGATATCTCATCGAATAACAATCGACCCTGTAGGCGTCTGCTGATGGATATGGGCGAATTCTGAATGACAGAAATGGTTCATTTATTAGGACTTGTAATGCCATTGAATGTAACGAGAGACACCTCCTATAGAATCTCTCCTTACACTGTTTTATGCTCATGTCCATCTACACTGTCGAACATGGTTATTCATGGATCAATGTAGTTACGAGTAATTACACCTTGATGATAGGGATGTAGCACTGACGGCTTCTCCTTCATCCACATGAAGTAGATTGTCTAGGAACACAGTTTTTAGCTTCGCCCTATTCCATGTTTACGGCTAAGCTTATTCTCCTTTAGATCTGGGCAACATTTTGGCTACCAGACGACAGTCGCGCCCTCCAATCTGCTGGGGCTCATTGATGGAAGCAGCTCTTCTGTTACTTTCTCCTAAACGGTCGGTAAGCTCCGGTTCACTCGGATTTTGGAAGCTCGATGTCTGGCCGCTGTTTAGGGAATGGAGAGTTTCAATCTTGATGAACGCTGCTGTTTTGCCCTTGTCATTGGCGTCAAAAGATTTCTTGGAGGATAAATTTTTACCGCTCTTGTGGCGGTCACTGAACGTTCAAGATGAAATGGGTTTCGTTGTCAAGATCAACGTTGCTGCCGTTGTTACCTCACAACTGAACTCATTCATTTTTGTTGCCGTAGTTGCTATCGAACTATACTGTACCTAGGCTTGCTCCGACCAAGCAGCTTCCTAGTTTACTTCTTCTCAAGCCCGGATCAAGTTTATTTCTTGGTGTCTCGTCCTTATTTCTCTGCAGGAGAAATTCAATGAGAGCAAATAGTGCGGTCAAAATGCCCGAAAATGGTCTTGCTCTCTTTACTCACATACCCGGGAAGCCCCTTGAAGTTCGTGTATGGCGCCCGAGGTTTAGCAGCAAAGTTCAGCTTGTACGTTCCGGGTGCAATCGATCATGTGTGGGAAGCCATCAGAAATTTGGACGATGGCCTCGCTGCCATTCGAGATAAGGAGCGCCGAATGACTCAAAAAGTGCAAGCACGGGAACAATGGCAATTTGATCTAAAAGTCGAAGTTAACAAAGATGTCCTAGCCTGTATTCACTGAACGTGAGGCCCTGGGCTCCGTCATGAGTCTCGTTTCAAAGCTATACTCGTCCCTGATACATAATCACCTGCGAACAGGTCAAACTGATCATTTGGGCAGCTTCCATTCTTGACGCCGGTTGCGACAGGGACTGGGCGTCGATCCATTAGCCGTTCCCGTCCATAGTTCCGAGAATTAGCAGCGGTATCTCAAGCAGTCAAACGGAGCATCTACAGCATTGCCTAAGATGCTCCGACTTCGTCACCTCTCACCAAGCCCACCTCAATCCCATGCGAAACCCATCGTTACTAGTAGTTAAGCGCGACACCAGCACAGGGTCAATTGATATTGAATATCCCAAATAATGGAGAGGCGGTATTGCGACATGATTCCGCCCACGGAAGCTCACCAAAATGCTTTGGGGGTCGATCGATCTATTAATTCTTGACTAGATAATCACGAGCCACTTCGGAAGTGGCGATGATTATGGCCAGAGCTTGGGTTACCACTGATCTCCGCAAGAAATGGCGTGTTGTGCCCATAAACAACGAGCTGCAGCTAACAAACAAAACACCCAGAGTATCACACGGCATCGTAGGTGCTACATAGGCTAGTATATAACGAGCCAGAGTGGTAAAGTCAGAGACCAAAATTAAGTCGCGTTCAGCCTTTTCTCGCCAAAATGCCCGATTTCAAGGCCGGATAATGATCAGACGACCACTCCGATTGGGAATATCTAAGTATATAATCTAGCAGTAGTTTACTCGAATTATATCATGTTTGAACTGTAGGAACTTTCTATGAAGCCAGTGAAAGTTGCGATCGATTGAGCTGGGTATAAGCTCCGTCCTCACCAAATTATTGAAATTTTGGTGGGAATGATGTTTGATTCAGCTTCATACACACGTAACTTTCGCTGGCTTCATTCCAAGCTCTTACAGTTCAGCTATGTTATAATTCGATTAGATTACTGCTAGATTGTGTACCTGGATACTCCCAATCGGAGTGGTCGTGTGATAGTTATCCGGCCTTGAAATCGGGCATCTTGGTGAGAAAAGGCCAAATGTGACTTAACTTTGACCCCTCACTTATCTACCTTACATTTGTATTGACCATTAGCTGTATATCAGACGAGACTAAAAGTTACTGGAATCAAACCATCTCTCAGACAAGGAGGCAATCATTCCAAAGTTGACAAGTGCACAGGAATCTCGGTGTTTTATGTGGCTACGGACCTGAAGGATGTGCTGAGTAAACAGGAGAATGGTGAAAAGACTCTATCGAAGATCTGTATGATGCCAAAAGTACAGTTTATGCACGGCAAGGTATTCTGATGTGGTATAATCACACTCGCGTCAGACTGAGGTTCGGGGCAGGCTCTTTACGTAATTACTGGTAATTATCGGTACATCGGAGACTCAAAAGCTTCAAAGGAAGCAGAAGAAAAAGTTGCGGGGATACAGTAAAACCGGTCTATCACGATCATAGGCTGCAGCGATATTGCGTTATACCGATGGAGAGGTAGTGTGTCTCTTCAAACCCCCTATGCAAAAGAGCGCTATAACGATAACCCTCGATATTTGATATAACGATGCTTATCCTGCTGACTAAGGCATGGGTATTGTTCCAGCAAAGTTCAAAGATTAGTTAGGTGGTTCTTCTTTTTTGACCTCTAGGCCGTGTTTCTATGAAAAGGTTACCACCCTCATTGACCCAGAATGAGTAGGATTTGTGGGCTTTTGGGCTCAATCAACAGCAGCAGATAGAGCTTCATCTACTTGCCATCTGCTACCATTTGATGTGGTCATTATTTTGATCAGTTGGGCACGCTTTTCATTTCCAAGACACTTTTTTTGATTAAATCATGATAAAATGTGAAATCTTACTATAATGATACCTGGCTACAACAATGCTACACCTGTGCTTCACTAGTATCGTCATATCCCGGTTTTACTGTAGTTGCCAATGGTTTCGGTGACGAGAGTGACGAGTCTCACGTGTATGTAGACCCGAAGCTCGTCCCCCCGCGGCTTTAAGCGGTACTGGCTCGACGATGATCATTTTCCCCATCACGCTGTCTTGAGGATAGAAAATCATAACAGAAGCTCTACTCATCGTACCCTATGAAGTCCTTGACAAAAAAAGGGTAAGTCTGGTAGTACAGTATCGACACTTCCATTCATCTTGCCTTCAAAGAAGCTATTGTGGTGTTCTCGACTTAAGTAATTGAGGAGAAACATGTGACGATACTGCGATCGCGCTAGAGGATACGATATTCTGGTAACATCGTAAATCCCAGGAACGACTGAATGGAGGCGGCGGCGTAACCTCAGCATTCCGTTTCCTACGGGCGGTCAAGGAGCGGATCATGCACATATTGGCAGTGGCAGGCAAGTTCGGAAATAAAATAGAGACTTCCCCGGCCAGCTGATCAGAGAAGTGTACACAGGACATTTTTTTCCGGATCTGCCTGAGCGGGTGGCTTGGCGGTCTCCGCAGCGGCGTTGCTAAGGGCAAACGCAGGACGGTAACCATATTCACCGCTTTCCACTTTGGGGTTGAAATGCCACGAAGTGCCACCGCCTCCTAAGGGACATCCAGGGACAGCATGCCGAGATGGTGTAAATGACACGACGATAATAAACATTTAAAGAAAGCTAGATAATCGATCGCGAACCTTAGAGTGCTCTTAAGCACGTTATTGTCTCTCAAAAGCCTCCTCGCTCGTGAGTCAATGGCGTGACCCGACGTCCACTTCGACCCTAATCCCACTACGCCACCGTTCTCGCGAACGGGATCGAAACACGAACATGGCGGCCGAGGACAGCAAAACATATCCAGTACTGACGAGGCGACAAGTGGAAGGCCTGATCGCAGAGGGTCGCAAGGTGTTTGTCTTGGACCAGCATGTCGTCAAGGCCGATGCCTGGATCCCCTACCATCCTGGCGGTGACAAGTCCATAATGCACATGATCGGCCGCGATGCCACGGACGAGGTGACAGCGTACGTATTCTACCATGGCCTGAGCTACCGCCTATTGGAGCTGGGCTCGCCTGGTTCTGATCGGATCCCGTCCTCTTCGTTTTGGATTCCTTTTTTTGTTAACTCGACTCCATGGGCAGTATACACTCAGCCGAGGCAAAACAGCGAATGGCCAAGTACCGTATAGGCAGGATTGAGGGAAGATGGTCCAATTTTGTACCTCCCGTTCAAGGCGGCAAGTTCCGCCATCTGCTGAACGACACAACAACAGAGGACGGATCCAATGACGGATCCAATGAAGACTCGTGTCCAGAAACGCCTATTTCCAACTTGTCTAGCCGAACAAGCTCCTACATTCAATCTCAGGCCCAATCTCCTCTTTTTGATACCGAAGGGGAACAGACTTTATTGAGGAACCGTCGAGCAGCACGCGGTCTGCCGTCCTCAGCATCCGCATCCTCATTATCTTCTGATGATCCGGTCGATGGCATGGCCTACTTAGATTCACAGACAAGAGAGAAGATCAGTCTGGATTTGGACCAATATCCTTCTCTCGACTTCACCACTCAAGACGAAATTGTAAAAGAATATCGCGCCTTGGGAGAGACCATCAAGGCTGCTGGGCTCTACAAATGTCACTACAGTGCCTACGCCATCGAGTGTACTAGATACGCTACTCTATTTGGTCTGATGCTGCTCTTCCTCAACTGGGGCTGGTACATTCTCAGCGCTATTTTTATGGGCATGTTCTGGCATCAGCTCGTCTTCACTGCACACGACGCCGGTCATATGGGCATCACTCACAACTTTCACATCGACACTCTTCTAGGCATCGTAGCGGCCGATTTCTTTGGCGGTCTCTCCCTGGGCTGGTGGAAATACAATCATAATGTGCACCACGTCGTCACTAACCTTCCTGAGCATGACCCGGACATCGAGCATATGCCCTTTTTGGCTGTTTCTCATCGTCTGCTGATGAGTCTCCGTTCTACATTTTACGATCGCGTCATGGCCTATGACGGCGCTGCCAAGTTCTTCCTCTCTATTCAAAAATACTCCTTCTACCCCGTGATGCTCATGGGCCGGTTCAATTTATACCGCCTTTCCTGGATGTATCTCATTCTTGGCACCGGTCCTCGCAAAGGACCGGCCTGGTGGCATCGTTACGTGGAAATCGCCGGCCATGTCTTCTTCTGGACTTGGTACGGATATGGTATTCTGTACTTGTTGATCCCGGATAACTGGCACCGCCTCGTCTTTTTCATCGTCAGTCATATAGTTCAGGCACCAGTGCACTTACAGATTACCCTCTCGCACTTTGCTATGAGCACTTCTGACCTGGGTCCGCACGAATCCTTCCCGCAGAAGATGTTGCGCACCACCATGGATGTCGATTGTCCACAGTGGCTCGATTTCTTCCACGGCGGCTTGCAGTTCCAGGCCGTGCACCATCTCTATCCGCGCATTCCGCGCCATAATCTGCGTCGTACCCAGCGTCTTGTTCAGGACTTCTGCAGTGACGTTGGTATTCCGTACGCTCTGTACGGCTTCATCGATGGAAATCATCAGGTCATCGGGAGACTTGACGAGGTGTCGAGACAAGCGGCCATCCTTGCCAAATGCCAGGAGGCTATGATGAGGAGCGGACCCTCACTACATACTCATTGAAGTGTCGGTAGGGGATGGAAATCGATGTGTTCTGTTATATCATGAAGAGAAAAAGAAGAGATCTGATGCATTCAGTCCCAAGAGCCATGCGATCTTTTGCTGTGATCCAACCCCAATTAGATGTGAGCATAAAGCGGTGTGTCGTGCCCATCATGTGAGACTGAGAAAGGATTGGCCGAGAACCACCGAAACCCCAAAATTAAATAAATACAAAGTCGTAACGCAGCTGGGATTCCATGTTTCGCTAATCGCACGAGCAGAAAATCTCGATTGGATTTAACCACAACCTGGATTGACCGCTAATCTCGAGTTGTATCCGCGCCATGCCCCGTACAATTGTCATGTAAGTTTATATATGCAGGTAGACCGGGGGTTCCTTCCTTCAAGTTCGAGACCATGCTCGGCGGAGCGATCCGCAAACGGTTTCCCCTTGGGTTGCAGTGCAGGGAGACAGGGCCAAGCATAGGTTCTGGCCCTCTGATGTGGTAACTTCGATCAACCTGCTACGACACGTCCGGACAACTTGGCAGTCGCGCAAAACCCAGTATGGCGCCCAGGGGTCAGATGAATCAATTACAAACATAGCATGGTGGGTTAAGTGTGTATGGGCTTAGTCTAGCTTCGAGTCTCTAATATAAGAAAGTCGTCGACAAGAGGTAGTGGTAGATCAGTTCGTATACTTGTGATCAAACCTGAAGATGATGAGATAACTTCTCTTTGATTGGAACTGGCGCTGGCAGCTGATTCGCTCTTCTCAAGTAGAACTTGCCATGATGTCTGCGTAGTTCCGAGAGTTTGACTCCAGCAAAATTTACTTCTTCTTTTGGACTACTCAATGTGTTGATATCCTCCGAATCGGTATCTGGATGCGGTTTTTGGAGCAGTGTGAATGGCTACGAATCCCACCTTCCATTGTCCCAAGGTTCCATAGAAGAGGTCTGTCAGGCCTCAGCCAGCTAATTACCTGTCAATCGGCCCGTCACGCCTTGATTGATCCGGATCCACCACCAGCTTCCATGTCGACCACTACAGTACCGGTACCACTTACCAGTACCCAAGTAATACAAAAGCTCTATGATACCACACTCCTTCCAAGCAGCGGTACGAAGTCCTGCTACACGATGCTCGATTTTAGCTACACCAGGGTCGTCCTTACTGTAAGGCCATGTTAGATACGAGGATATATCAGTCTATGGACACCGATTTCCAAATGTTATCCAAGCTGCCAATTTTTGTCCCGGCAGTTGTTGTATCTACTGTTGCTGGTGGCATCTACCGAGATCCTAAAACAAAAATATGGATATTGCACATGTGTGGCGCGGTCGGCGTGTAATTGATAAAGAGAGTTGCAAATAAGCTTACGGAAGATAATTCCCATCCGTTATGTAATTACACAAAAATTATCGATCTGCAGAGCAACAGAGAACATCAATCATACCTGCTTGCTTGGATTTAGATTCTTTGTCGGTAGAGTCTGCTCGGAGTTTCTGTTGGTACGCAAATATCACGTAATCAGATTGCATGCATGCGATGTGGTTGTGTGGTGGAAAGATGATGATCATCCTTCTAACTGACTAGCTAACCCCCGTCTATTTAACCATTGCAATGTGGTGTGCCTAACCGTCACGATGGTTGTGTGCCTGACCATCGCGAAGTTGGTGTGCCTAAAGTGCACCTATTTCATTGTTCCAACATTTTTCGTCTAGGATTGGTCTTTAAGAGAGCAAGTCTCTTTCAAGACTTCTATCCAAATTTGGTTCGCCACTGTTTCTCATGGACACCCATATTGAAAACGGGGTCTTTGCCATCTATGCTTACCCTTCTCCGTGATCCTTTCTTACCCATTTGTTCTTGATCTAGCTATTGACACATGCTCAGGTGGAAGAAACGTAGCACAGAGTCCTGCATCTGGGCTCTTATTTTGTCCTGCATGCGAAGTGTTGATGGTTGTGCGGTTAGAGGCAGGTAGTGAGCTGATATATCGATCGATATCCGCCCAACCAATTCTTATTCGGATTCAACACAAGCAATCCCTTTGCTGTACATACCACGGATCTCGATCTCCTGGATGACCATGAATCGCCTGAACCAGCTGGACATTGTGTTTTTACCAGCTTCCAACGTGTGGGAGAATATTTTTCAACCGTCATTGACGTCGTGAGATGCACATAGGTCGTACAACTTTCACAGCTGATTGCAAATAAGTCACTTTTGCTAGCCTGAGTACAAGCACTGCGTTATTTTGTTTACTTGGAGATTGCAGCACCACGCACGGTTGAGTCCATAGCCCAGTCTTGGATAAACAGAAAATTGCCTCCCTCGAGGGATCCCGTGCAGAGCCGTATCAACCCATGTCTTGACCTGTTAAACAGCGAATAAACAAAAATCCCGAGCAAAGTGGTGTTCCGCACCCAGATGCCCATTTTCAACACTGGGTTCTGTTAAGCGACCACAACCATCGCAATGGTGTATGTATGTAGAACCATTATACATTGATAAGACTCAGTCACACTTGAATGGTCTCCAATTTGAATGAACACAGCGAGGCCAAATCCTAAGCAAACCCATTAGGAGTGTTCGCCCCGCCGCATTTCTTAACTGGACCATCGGTGGAGTTAAAATTTGTAATAAGGTGTTCAGCAATTTAGCCTCGCTGTGTTCATTCAAATTAGACACCGCTCAAGTATGCTTGGATTTGATCAATATAGAATGGTTCTACATACATACACCATTGCGATGGTTGTGGTCGCTTAATAAAACTCCAGCGTTGAAATCGGGCATTTGGGTGCGGAACACCACTTTGCTCGGGACTTTTGTCCACTGCACTTACTGTACATTGACGACATATTACATTGATGATACTAGCATTTGCCCGTGCCGATGGCCGGGGGGGGATCAGGGGATTGTTGGCATTAGCCAGGCTGATTAGATACCATAGAGCCGCTTGGTACCAACTGTCCTGGGTCAAGACTTGTGTCTGCAGTCTTTGCTGCCTCTTTCTCTCCCTGACCTGCTTTTGCTGTCCGCTGAACGGGAAAAAAAGTCAGTGCTAGAAAGATCACCACTGTATTTTGGTGGTGGCCACCACCAAAATACAGTGGTGATCTTTCTAGCACTGATTTCTTTTCTGCCTGCCCACCTGGCTGGCTGCGGCTTGGAAGTCTGTTTCTCAGCCCGTGGAGCCTACCCGTCTGTCAGTCTAGCCCTGCACAGTACCTCTGTTCTCTCAAAAGACTGGAGGCATACATCACCACACCCTAATCCGTGTTTGCCTACAAATTCTTGAGCATACAAAGGCACTGTGAGCTTTTCCTGCCCGCCGGCATGCTATGTGGTTCGCGATATTCGGAACTCTTCCCTCAAAACACGATTTGGATGGGTAAAATTCGGATGCATCAATAGCCCGGAGAGCTATCTATAATCCTGTCTGTGTGGATCTTTTGGTTTTGTCCAGGAATGCAAGTTATTCAAGTGCAAAGTCAAGAAAAGAGGTCAGAAGTGGTTGGACTGCCCGAAGATGCTGGGACCGTACTGGCTCCTCACATTTTGGTTTCATCTGTCAGGGACAGGTCACACACTGATTGGTTGGTCACACTTTTCGACTGCCCGCTACCCGGAAGTGGGGCGTGACGAGTGGAAACCTTTATCTCGCTTCGCACGGGCCAGAAAGCCGAGCTCCTTTATTACATAGATACTGGGACCTAAATATATCCACGGCTTGCTATATGGGCTATAGGCTGAGCTTAGGCCTGGCGGATGGAGCCCAGCCAGGTCGGCACGTTATTGCACCCTGATCATGATGGATAGCCCCATGCTGCGACGTGGGTGCCTTGTGTTTTATCCTGAAGGGGCGTGGGGGTAAAGAAGAAGTGGGTCTCTGGTTTCGAAGCTGGCGGGTCCTCCCGCTAAAGCAAGCGCGCCGTTGGGCTCGGGAAAATAATGTTTCGAATTCTTCAAGAAAATCTGGTACAGAATGAAACATTGTACAGTTGCCCGACAAAAAAGCGAGCAGATGAGGTTTTCTCACCAGATTGCCCGATTGCAAGGCTGAAAAGCTATTAGCCGACCACAACCATTACTCAAAGTCATGTATTTAGACTCGTTCCCAATTACTCGAAATTGAGCATACTTGAGATCTGTCCAACTTGAATGAATACAGCAGAGTCGAACGAAAAAAAGGCGAAGATAAAGGTTGACCTCATCACAAAGTTGAAAATTTTGGTGGGGCAAACCGACGTGGTCGTATTTTTTTGAGTTTGGCCTCGCTATATTAATTCAAATTGGACAAACCCCAAGTATGCTCAATTCCGAGTAATATGGGACGAGTCTAAATACATAGCTTTGAGTAATGGTTGTGGTCAGCTAACAACTTTTCAGCCTTGCAATCGGGCATTTCGGTGAGAAAACCTCACTTGCTCGGTTTTTTGTCGAGCTACTGTGGGTTCTCTAAACATGCGTTGACATTTGCATACTGCAACGCAGGGGACGGAAATCACGGTGCGTTAAAAGCGCTTGACAACCATGCGATATACAAACACGTGTCGACACAGGGCTGCATCTTCGTTCCTGGTGCAGCCCTCCTACAGCAGATAGCGCCTTCTTCCCCATGTTGCTGCATGTCACCGGCATTCGCTACTTCCCGCTGTCGTACGAGGCGTTCCTCGGCAAAATGACAGTGGATTGTGTATTGTGTACGCGAGTATTATGTTATTCTGGCTTCTCCAGGTTTCACTGTGCTGTGCTTAACTTTAGCTCGTCGAATAACTTTCAAGGGTTCTAGTAAACCAGTGTGGCCAGGGCCAGGTCACCCGAGATTATGCAACACCGCCATCCAAGTCTTCACCGCCAATGGGATAGTGTCGGAAACCCGCTATATTTCGGCTGTTGTGATAAACTTGGGATTGGCCCGAGATGAGCATCCAGGCGAACGCTGGTTGCACATACATGGCGACGCATGGACCCAAGCTTCGCCTCCCCCGACCGCAAGTTTCATGAATACTCACTTCGGTCCTGTTTTGTTGCAACACATTGGCGCCCCAGCACGACAGGCAGGCGATCGGTAATGACTGCCATATCGGTAGAGCCTGCTGGCTTGAACAACGGAGGGATCTGAATAACAATCGGATTTCGTTGCGATAACTCATCGTTTTGATAGCAAGGGTGGAAAAGATGTTCACCTACTATAAGTGCTTTTACATTTCCGCAGAAGATTGAGAACCACTCACCAGTGACGGTACCTGGAGGTATTGAATGGCTCAAGGATAGTTGCTTCAGAATCGAGTTGAGTCGTTTAAATGACTTAGCAAGG
>JAOYMO020033136.1:0-12915 GCA_025802455.2 Iodosphaeria phyllophila | reverse complement strand
GGTCCCAAGTGATATGTGCTTGTTTGGGAATTTATGAATGTTGAAATTGTCAGCCTTGTAACTGCGATGGACAAGCACCGAGAGTGGGCATGCCCAAATCGATTGGTGTATTGTCTATTGTGTAGCATCCCTTCGGTGTCGTCGCATGCGCTGCAAGCTATGGCAAATTCAGGCCCGACGCAAAAGTGCACATTCAACACACTCTCAATACATGATAGGATGACATCAAAGTACGCGTAATCTTCCTCTTTTGGTGGCAGTGAGGAGGCTAAAATAAAAAAGAGTGGATGGATCTACTGTATTTCATGTTTCAAAGGGGTTTATGGTCGGCTGGCCTGCATGATCACTACGTAGCTCTAATCTTCTTGGAGCGGTCGTATCCCCATGGTCTGCGCAACTTCTTTATCCGTATCGATTCATCGTACCTACTTTGACATCTGTGAAGATCCTTATATTAGCGAAACATGACCGGGCCCACCATCAATGGATCATTAGACGGTCGATCTGTAGTTGCTGGAGTGCAGACATTTGGTGGGGAGACTACTAATATCCACTTCGGGTCCGACTCACAGCAACCGTGTATGCTTTTCTCCATACTTTCCACCCCCAAGCATTGATAGTAGAGCAGTCTCGCTAACAATCGGTAAAATATATCAGTCAACGAGGCAGACCGCCAGGCCTGTCTACGCAACCTTTCCGTCACCAATCCAGAGGAGAACAAGAACGAGTTGAAGCGCAAAAAAGGAGAGCGTGCCAAGGGCACGTGCAAATGGCTGCTCGAGACGACGGTGGTCACTAATTGGCTCAACCCGGACTGAGAACGAACCTCGAAAACCAAGTAGACTCGATCCTGTGGCTCCACGGGAACCCGGGAACCGGCAAGTCTGCTGCGGCGATCTGCCTCGTCGAGGAGCTTTCTCTTACCTTTTCCAAGGGGGGAGGAAAGACACTAGCATACTCTTTTGCGATTCGAACTTCGAGAAGCGGAAGACCGCTACGTCAGTACTCCGAGGCCTCATTTATTGCCTGATTCGACAGCATGACCAGCTCTTGGGCTACCTCTTGCCAGAATATAGTCAGCGTGGAGCAGAGATTTTCAAGTCTTTTGATACCTTGTGGACCGCTTTGCTTGGAATGGTGGCCAGTAATGCTACCGGTCAAAAATACTGCATCATCGACGCTCTGGATGAGTGCGAGGCGGGATCCCGGGACACCTTACTGCGACAACTCAGGCAGACCTTTGGTGATCGAAAAAATTCGAATGTGCAGATAATGATCACCAGTCGGCCATATCCTGAGATTGAGATGTATCTGAGAGGATTTTCACACATGGATTTGGTTTCATTCATGGAGTCCAAGAGAGACGTCGACATTTTTATCGGCAAAAAGGTTGACGAGCTGACCCAGATGAGGCAGTATCCGAAATCTGTGGAAAGTCAAATCATGAACACTCAGAGACAGAGCAGAAGGGAATTTCCTCTGGGCTGGCTTGGCGTGCGAGGAGCTCAGTAAAAAAAGTGTTGCCTCAAAAGACGCCATCAAAGTCTTGCAGGGGCTGCCCAAAGGACTCGACTCCCTCTACCAGAATCTACTCGATACAGCCTGTGAAGCAGAATACGTCGAGACAGGTTTGATCAGACAGATCCTAGGGTTCGTTATAGTGTCGCTCCAGTCACTAAGTGTATGGGAACTCTCGGAAGCGTGTCAACGTTATCAGGACTGCGATACGGAGGCTCGCATCTGGTATATGCGCGACGAAATCGCCACTTGCCGGCTAATGATAGTGGTCCAGGACGAAAAGGTGCTCCTCATGCATCAGTCGGTCAAAGATTTCTTGACTGGGACCGGCGCCAAATTCTTCATCAGGGAGCCCCAGATACATGCTGGCATGGCGCACCGCTGTATCGACCAAATAATTCAACATTTCAACAGAAAAGAATCAGAAGTTACCCTTGTATCCTACCCTACCAAGTACTGGGCTGATCACGCACATATGGCACAGGCGGAGTTCCAAGTCAGGGACTCGCAAGCAGAATTCTTTGATGATGACTCCGCTTGTCGGGATTGGTGGGCTGAGCAATTCTATTTGAGGCGGAGTTACCGTTGTAGTCTAGCGAAGGCTTTTATATTGCACGTTGCTGCGTATCTAGGCATTCCTGCTATCGTGGACTACGTTTTTCGCTCAGTCATCTGCCACCCTACGCTAGGGGGTGACACCACTATTAACCTTGAGTGCAAAAACCGTATGGGTGCAACTCCTTTGGAGGTAGCTGCCACGTACCACGAGAATGTGTTTTTGTTACTCCTTGGCAAAGGTGCTAAGGCGACCAAAGGTACAGTCAAGGCTTTAGCAATGAAAGATTGTGGTGCTGAACAGATGAGGGTGCTTCTCGATCGGTGGGGAGATCAAATTATTATCACGGACGAGGTAGTTGAGGCCATAGTGGAGAACTGGGAAAAACGCCCACCTATCCAATGTGGGTTTGCTCAGTAGAGGTCCCAGTACTCGATTTGGATGGCTGTAACGTACTATGAATTAATGGAGGCCCTTTGGTTGAATGAATATCGAAGTCTGGGAGAAGTAAAATCTGTCACAAGCCATTGTTGTTGGTGGGCATAGATAGGAGCGCTGACTATACTCGCTCTAATCAAGGCCCTGTACTTGTTTGAAATTATTCAAGGCCATAATTCTGTTCAATAGAGAGAACAAACATCGTTTATTTCTCATCGAACAGAAACCGAGGGTCGCGTGTGGTCATATTTTGATGCACATAGCAGTGGTCAGCTACTCGAGATGTCCGCCTTGTGTCATGCAGTCCGCACACCTCCAGTCTACCCAGTGCTCATCTTGGTCTATCTGTTGAACCGAACCCGATTAGTCCATGGATCTGCGTCTCCTTCATGAAGTAGATCGCCCTGGTAGCTGTGTTACACTTACTCAGGATTGTTCGAAGATTGCCCCTGTCCAGGAGACGTCCTAGCACCCGGTTTAGGAGGTCCTTGAAATGTTGGCATCTGAGAAGCACCTAGAACTCGTAGTAGCCAGCCAGCTACACACGCACTGTCGCCCACCACAGTACTTGTGAAGCGCAGCTAGAAGAAGAGGTTGATAAGGTTGAATTACCTACGGGAACCCGTAGCTACACAGTAAGCAAGAATCCACTTACGTGGGGTTCGGCAACTTCTTTTCACTGCCTGACGCCAGTAGAGCTTTACACGCTCATCGCCTGCTCCTGACGCCCGCCGTTTGCGTACTGTCTCTCCCCACTACCTCACGACGGACTGCCCACGATTGCGGTCTTATATCTCTTCGCCATGGAATCCAACGAGGGCGGCCGTGGTGCCTCTTGCCAGGTGAATCACGCGCTATGCGTCATGCGTGAGAAGAATTCATTGCTTGAGATTGACTTCGCTATCTACAACATGGACGATGGCACTCAAGTGAGCACTAGAGGAGGATCTGCAAAGATGCGTCTCTCGTTGCTACTGCTCCCGTCATCGCCCGACCCTCCATCAGCAATATGGACCACTGACCTGGTCGTGCTCCCGAGGCTCGTTCGAGGTTTCATGCGTCCTCTCAGACAATCTGTAAAACCCACGGTCTCCCCTCACCATTGGGCTTTTCTGCTTGTCTCTCTGATCCCAATTCGCACATGGACTTGTGCTTGTTCTGAACAGTGGTAGTCATGACGATTAGGTTGCTCAGTGCCCGGTACTGTCTGGAGACTGCAGCGTTTTGGTGGTATCGAATGTTGCAGGCCGAGTACCTGGTTCATCATCCGCACTGGAGATGACGCCGTTCTGTCCAAGTCCCTGTCGTGACAGGATGTTGTGGATCCAGTCGGGTGGTGATGGGGGGACGAAAGCCACCTAGTGCTCTGTACTGTTGCTATAGTGGTGCTATAGTGGTGCTATCTTTGGGCTTTATCGTTGCCCGCCGCAAAAGTGGCTCACAGTCCATCGCCATCGCCGTCGCATTCGTACGCTTTGTCGCGTGCTGAATAGCTTGCTCACAGGGTTTTCGAGGTCATTTGCCCTCCTGCGACCGCAACTTAACCCTTAGGATATTGGTGCACATTCAGGTGATTTGTGCCTGGTAGATGGGTATTCAACTAGTGATAGTCTGCAAACCAAGTTCGAGCACGCTCAGTCGGCCATGGATGGGGACCTCTATGGATCTTCGTGAGGACTGCACCCTCGCCAGCTCGAAACGGCTGTTTGGTATAAATCACGGAACATTCTCAAGGCAGAGCTCAAGCTTCTCTTACCTTACGTATCTCACTGATCATTACATGTACCCGCATCTCATGACCCACAAAAGTCGACGCCGGGAAATCTATAATTTCAGTGCCACAGGATCAAGAGCCTTCAGATCAAATAATTCATTTGCTGATCTTGAGCTGAAATTGAAGCAGCGTTAGTGTCTAGGTATGGTGTTCTATCTGCTTGAAAAACTATACGACCAGCCACAAACGTTTAAATTTGGCGGTTGGGATGTGTACAATTTGGCGATTGTTGTGCCACATGATTTGGGAAGTGGCTACTAGGTCATTTTCCGGTTAGAAAACTCGTGAAACCCAAAAGATATGATCACGAGATCCAGTATTGACCATTAAAAGGAGAGCGAGAGCGAGAGGGAAATCCATGATCAGTCGCAATATCGATCTATTTGCACCGCCCTCGGAACGAGCGAAGGGGAAATCAAGTCCTAAGATTGGTCTATAAAATGGTCTATAAAATGGTCTATAATAGACCAAAGGGGGCCGCCAGTATAGAGCCCAGCTTGCAGCATGCAACGCCCTGGGCCCGTGGAGGGCTACCGGCAACTTGCAATCGACTCTGACTAGAAACAAATTGCAAATACACCCCAAGGACTAGAGAACCAAAGTCACCCACCCTCCTCCCGTGACCTTCTTGTACTTCCACCTCTCAAGCGTGGCTACCCCCCCTTCTATCGCCATCAGACAAAACTCGATGAATGCATCTAATAAAGCCACCTAGTACCATCCCCTTCACGAAACTCATACAGTTTATTTATCGATCTATGAGCCAACACCCCATTATTCCCCGGAAATCGTAGCTTGATCGGTGATATTTCGATGTTCACCTTATATCTATTATGACCGTCCCTGGCCTGGGGGCGACATCAAGACAGGCTCCAGTTTCTATCAAGTTCGCTTTTTTAAATAATACACCCGGCTGAGACTCCACCATCTCCTGGCTGTAATGATACATTCTATTTCACTTGTTCGACCCATGTCTTGCCGTCAAAGCTATTACTGTATTCGCCCTCAATTGATCCCTCTAACTCATAGCAAACTTCAGTCCGATCCACCCTTCTTCGCACCTTCGCCTCCACCCTTCTGCGGGTCCTCACGTGGGTGCTCCATTTTAGTTTTTTTGCTCGGCATATCCGAGGATGACGTGGCAGTTTTGGTGTCTCTAGAACTGACCTAATTTTGGCGTGTTACTGACAGAAGCACAACAAGAGACATTCGATCGAGACATTGGAGAATTTGAAGAACTCACAATCTTTTTGTATTCTTCATGCCCTTTCTTCTTCTCCTCTCGGTTTTCGGACACAGACGAATTGTCGGCGGGTGCCGAGGGTGTTTCTTGGCCCACTGCCGATTGTTTACTGTCGGAGGAGTCGGACGATGGTGATTGCTTGTCTCCCTTTTCCTTTTTATTGGCATCTTGACTGTTTGCGGCGTCTTTATCCGTACTCTTATTGTCACCAGCACTCTTCTCACTATCCCCCGTATCGTCCTTGTTTTCTTCCTTGTCGTCCTTGTTGTCCGTGTTACTGTCCTTGCTTGAAGCTTCGTTGTCGCCCTCGTCGGACTGATTGTCCTCGTCTGCTTCCTTTTCCTCATCAGAGTCGCTGATTGTACGGACCTCCCTTTTGTGTGACTCTGGCACGGAGGGACCGGTGGAGAAAACAGCTGCCAAACCAGCGACAGTAATGACCACACTACCGATCAACCTGTAGTCGAATCAGCCAAATGTCTTTGACGCGCAGGAAGATCGAAAGGGCCACGCAGAGGACGCGAACCATGGCATATCGCTTGACTTAGAGACTTGCCGTTGACCGGCGTCGGCTTTCGAGTGGGCTCTTCGGGAAAACGCATTAGACCGGAGGGGAGTAGTGGCCAGAGCTACCCGTTCTAAGCTGATCCGGGTAGAAGCTCGGAAGGCTCTGCTCGTGATGCGCCCGGGACTCGACATTCCGTAATTCTAACGCGATCCGAGTATTGGAAACCTGAGCTTATCGTGCTAAGCAAGAATCGAAATGGGTGTAGCCTGACTGAATTGTTTCGTTTATCGTACAACCCGAAGCGATGGGAGCATGGTTTCTAGTGGCATTGAAAGCACGGTTCATGACCCGTAACTGTATGAATTGCGAAAAATCGCGAGTAGCAGTCACATTGGTTTATGCACTATCCATTAGCAGTGCTGCCACTGTATGCCGTGATACGCCGATATCAAGGGAGAGCTGCAGAAAGCCACTGCAATCGCCGACGTCATCAGGGCAATGTCGAGCTAAATCGCCCGATCGAGGCACCGTCTCCCCAGCCTTCCGCTAGAGCATGGCAATTAGGCCGGTGAAAACATGCGTATCATTCGTCCCAGCAGAGCTAACAAGCAGTTCGTCGAGGATAAATTCCCATATCCTACCCATATCCCTCAGACTGCGGATAGACTGTAGGACCCTCGAATTGGGATCTACGAATTCCATCCGTACTCTAGGGAATACGTTGGTGCATAGATTATCAGCAATTTATCTCCAGTCAGGAGATCGAAGCTATTGGTGCGTCCATAGGAATGCACGTAGATACTCGCTTCAAGCTCGTTGGCTTGTCTTTGTACCTTCTCCACAGGTGAGCCTTGAGGGAGCTGGGGTGATGTGAGCAGGAAGAGCTCAGCAATTACTGTACTCCCCCAGGCTCTAGGCACAGTTTCGCACTCAACGGAGTAAGCACATCCAAGATTCTGCTTGCTGTTGGATCCGACTGTGGAATATTAATTGATTGAGAGAAATGCGCTAGATGGAGTTGCATTCGTAGCCGCGCAATCGATTACTCTGGTGGGCGGAATCCAAACATACCAGAGCGTCAAAGGAAATGAACGATATGCTCAGCGGATGCAGATCGTTCATTCCACAAACTATCCTTTCTCGACGGAGTTGGATGGTTCCCACAGGCTCCAACGAGCATAAGAGGATTTATGCGACGAAAAGACCCCTACCCAGAATTCATTCTTAGTCACATGTGGGGTTGTGTTTTCCTCTGTACACTTTCCATCCCATTTTGAAACATCGTCAAGCAGAACAAGACAGTACTCGCTTTGATAAGGCTAATTGTCGATCATTCTCGGTATCTTGTGGCATCAGTATTGCCCAATCATGCATGCTTCTAAAGGACTACAGGATACAGCGCGCATTCAGGAACTTCGACGTCTTCCGGACTTCGAAGAGCTTTATCTTCATCCGCCGTGTCTCATCGCATCCCCATGTTTGTATGATGACACCGCCGATCCAGTGTTATCCCCTCGACCTGCCACAGAACGGCACTCACTTAAAAAATTCCGTAGGAGTTTGCGTGCGCGGCGTTGCGTGGCATTTAAAATATAGTAGTCTTGGCGTCCCACTCCATCCAACCTCGGAAATTGGTAATTCATCTGTGGCAGGAAATATACTCGTATTTGATTTCGATACTACCGAGAAAGTCCGGAACTCGGATTCGGCAGTAGAAGATACTGTAAAAATCATCATCCAGGATATTCTCTACCTGATCAAATCCGATTCTGTCATACCATCAGAACTCATTCCATCCGGGACGTTAGGATAAGGCATAGACCCTGGCCAGACCCCTTAACCCCCAACAGAGCCTCAATATCAAACGTAGCCAAGTGGCACAGCCGGCTCACAGCAAAAACACGCAAGTTGGCTGGCTTGCTCCTTTGCCACCTACGGTAGCAACCTTCCGAAAGAACCACCAACACTGAAAAATGCCACTGCAAAAGCAGTGTCGTCGAAAAGAAGTTGTAAACAGATCTGTTGCTGGCAGGTAGCCGGGGTTTGTGCCTTACCCGAACCAGGATGGAATGAATTCTGCTGGCAATTACCCAGTTGTTCTTCAAGCATTATTCGCTCCGAGTACGATGTGCCGAACCCGCCTAGCTGGTAATCTTTAGTGCCGCCACAACTCACTCAATCCGGATATGTCACCTCGTGAGACAACGCTGGATTTGCCCGCAGCAACTCATGACGTCCCACCCAGAAACTTCAAGAGCATCTGCTCTGTTCGCGCTCTTAGAAACTATGACAGAGCCCATGCCTGGCTTATCATAAAACGCTCCTGATCTGACATTCTGGCCGATTGCTGGGTTATTAGTTTAATAAGAAGACAATTGTATCTGCTCATGTCGCACGTCGTCTGCTATGTACATATGTTGTTTTCACTTGAGCATGGCGCCGTTCTGAAACCCTACAAAGCCCTGACACCTGACCCGTGTAACTGGAGAACTTACAACTGCTACTATGTCACAAGAACTAAACATGTGTTCCTTCACGGCCTCAAGATGGGACAAGGGCGTCCTAGATGGCAGCGGAAGCGTGCTTCCGCCCTCATGTTTTGCTCCATGGTAAGATCCTAGTATCAGTAAATGAACAGCAGGTTTGTACCACCTCAATACTCTATAAAGGTGTCGGTGTCAACGACTACATCGTTCGAGTCTTACATGGAGTTTCAACAGCCAAAACAAACCATAAAATTACAAAAAATGCAATAACTCTCCGACGGTACCTCAGAAGTAATACAGAGCATACTCCCTTGAATCCGGATTGCTGCCATGGCAGTGTCTAATATCCCGACAGAGCAATGGGCTCAGGTGATAGAGAAAATAGAAGGACGTGAGCTCGCCCTTTGCAAAATTCGAAATCGATGTAGCTTACGACTAACAAACGAGCTCAGCCGCGATTTACAAGAAAGTCCCCGTCCCACAACCTGGCCCTGATGAGGTGCTCGTGAACATCAAATTTAGCGGCGTCTGCCATACGGACATGCACGCCATGTGGGGAGACTTCCCCGTCAAGTCGACAATGCCGCTCATCGGGGGACATGAGGGAGCTGGTATTGTAGTGGCGAAAGGTGAAAATGTAAAAGACATTGAGATTGGTGAAAAGGCCGGCGTCCACTTTTACAACAGCACTTGCACGAAATGTGGGTTCTGTCAACAATCTCACGATCAACTTTGCAAAACGGCGCAGATTTCGGGCGTTACGGTTGATGGGACTTTTCAGCAGTACGCCATTTCGAAGGCATCGATTGTGGCTCGCATCCCGGATGATGTCGAACTGGATACAGTCGCGCCGGTTCTCTGTGCGGGCATAGCAGCGTACAATGCCCTAAAGCAATCAGGGGCGCGTCCTGGTGACTCCGTTGCCATTGTAGGCGCAGGCGGAGGCTTAGGTACGATGGCCATCCAGTATGCCAAAGCAATGGGAATGCTACCTATAGGAATTGACGGCGGAGATGAGAAGGGCCAGCTGTGCATGGATCTTGGTGCGACTGCCTACGCTGATTTTACCAAGTCAAAGGATCTGGTTGCAGATGTACGAGCCGCTTCTTCCGACGGGGACGGACCGCAGGCGGTCATTCTGTTTGCTGCCTCGGAAATGATCTTTCGGGCAGCAGGCCAGTACGTGAAGTCAGGTGGCACCATTGTCTGGTGAGTTAATCTTTGAATAATTCGACTCAAGCTTCGCTAATATGTTATTCTCTCCAGCGTCGGGTACTCGCGAGATGCTTTGCTGTTGATTCCCCTATGGGATGTCATCATACGGTCAGTATCAGTCCCCCCCCCCTGCCCCCCTGAAAGAGGAAACTCGAAATTAACTCAGTCCCGTAGAATGATCACTGTCAAAGGCGTCGCCACCGGGAACCGGCAGGAGATGGCGGAGGCGATTAATATCTTTAGGCGTGGCGTTATCAAGATTCCGAACACGGTGGTGGGACTCAGTGAGTTGATGGATGTATTTCAGCTGATGAAGGAGGGTAAGATCTCGGGAAGGTATGTAGTCGACACGAGCAGATAGATGACGGACTTGATACGTCACGTGGTTGGTACTTCTAGTTCGATATGCCTTGATATAGAGCAATCCATCTTGTAATTACAGAACTCATAATGCAATGGCTATAAACCTTTGCTCTCTCTAGTTTAATTACTCAATACATACTTGACTTTTCCGAATCACTTTCTCGTTCTGCTAGGTTTCGGTACCCTCTCGGAAGTATTCATTCCATGTACCGACCAAAAGGCTGTTGACAGGTCACCACGACGAAGTATCCCTAACAACCCGTCGAGAAAGGGGATCGAAATTGAGTTTCACCCTGCCATTTCCCACCAGAATGTCCGATAGCAAGTGCAAACAATTCTTAGCCGACCACGTCAATTGGAAATATCTAAGTAGACAGCCCCACAGTGATTTACTCGGATTACAGCACATTTGAACCTCATAAAATTCGAACGAAGCCTTCCAAAGTTGCAATCGGCTGGATCAGGCCCGAATATGGCCCTCAACCCACTATTGGGAAGTTCGGTGGTTGGGACGTTTGATTCAACTTCTTCTAAATATAACTTACTACAACTTCTACTGGCTTCGCCAGAATTTCACAACATTCGACTATGTTGTAATCCGAGTAAATTACTGCTGGATTCTCTGCTTACATACTTTTGATTAGTGTGGTTTAGACCAGCTCGTGAACGTCGCTCAGTGCGAAGCACGACCTTTGGCCTGGAAAGACACAACCTGCGTACTATAATACTCCTACACTTTTGAAAAAATGAACCGTATTAGCTCCTACTTTCACAATATGATTGGAATACTTGATTCCATCTCTACAATCACGCCCTGCAACCAAAGGCATGCAACGGCTTTTGATTATCAGGCCTGAGGAGCATATTGTGAGGAGCCCATTCGACGGCGAGGCACGGGTTCAATCAAGCGTTGTTTTACCTACAAGCGGCTTCCACATGTCTTAGTTTCATGGGAATTTAATCGAAATGATGCGCATTGATTTTTTTGCAGATTGCGATTAATTGGAAGGAGACCACTAGCCCACACTATTGCATGCTACCTAAGCAAAAGACATAGTTATCTGATGGAGCAACCCTCCTATAATATCTTTTGAAGATACGGCCCTACAGTAGATTCGGTTGTACCCGAGAAGAAAATCCAGAAACATCGGTTCAACGAATACTCATTTGTGACATATATCATAAAAATATAAAAGGTGCAGATCCAATCGTGGAGTTCGTCTCCAATGAAAGTAGTAATAACAATAATAATAGTGATAATAATATTACATATCTATAGTAACAATAAACATCTCTCAGTCCAGATCGGATCAAATCATCGCTTCTTCCAAAGCCCCCCACGGCGCCCATATACGCCCCCAATCTATCATGATCGAATTAATGTGCCGACCAAGCAGCTATCCAACCGACAAAACTCCAAATGTGTATGTCGTAATATATGCAGAGAAATCAATGAAAATGAGCGTCGCTTGATAAATGAATGAATGATCAGATCGTATCATCGTCATCTTCCCTCCTCCCCTGGATGCCGCAGACACCGTAGTTCCACCATCATGTTGAAGAAAAATTGCCGAGTTAATCGCAGAAGGAGAAACGAGGGTTGTATTTGCATAGTAATTTTTCTAGAGCCGTCAGCACTCGTCGTCCAGGCTTGGTCTGGTTGTTGGCGGGCGTGGTAGTGGCTGCCGGTGGGGCAGTTGTCGTAGGAGCAACTGGCGTAGGGGCAACTGTTGTTGGAGCCGCTGTTGTAGGGGCCGTTGTGGTCTGTAAGGTGGTGGGCGCCGTGGTAGGCGCAGTTGTGGGAGTTGTCTGTACAGCAGTGATCGGTGTTATCGGCGCAGCAGTGGTGGGAGTAGTAGTCGTTGTTGTTGAGGGAGATGTTGTCGTGGTCGCTGTTGTCTGAGTTGACGTCGGGCTGGTGGTTGTGCCAGTCGACAGCGCAGTGACCGGGCGAGGGGTGGTCTCATACCAGTTCACCTGCGGGTCTCCGAGACACTCGGCAATGGGGACAACTGAGACCTTGCGTCTCTGTAGTTCCGCGATCATCATGGGCAGGAAATATTTAACGGTGGCCGAATGGACATCGTGGGCCAGGACCATCGATCCACCAGCATCCAGTCCGGCAATCAGATTGGCCAACGAAATAGGGGCACCGGATCCATCGACTGCATTGTTCGCATAATCCTTGCTGTCCACGTCGCATGTCACAACATGGTAACCAAGCTCCGCAAGCGTGGCGAGCGAAGCAGCATCGGTATCCAGGTACGGGGGTCGGAAGTAAGTAGGACGTTTGCCAATGTTGGCCATAAGCCAGTCTTCGACTTTGGTCATCTCCGTGATTAAGTCTGCCTTGCTGAGAGATGGGATAGACTTGTGGCTCCAAGTGTGGGAACCCACTTGGTGGCCTCCCGCGATCATATTTTTGACGGTAGACGCATAATCGTTGATGTTACCCCAGTTTTGTCCGTTCAAGAAGAAGCTCACTCGCATCCCAGCAGCATTGAATTGTTGAATGGCACTGTCTGTATATGCGAAGGGCCCGTCATCGAGACCGATAGCGACCGTGTTGGGCTGTGTACACCTAGAAATAATGGACCCTACAGGAACGGATGAAGCCCGTTGTTGGAGCAGAGGAAATGCACTGGCTCCTGCCGCAAGGGCGCTGAGAATGATATGAGAAAACATTTTTCCTGGCATTAGGAGGTTTTCAATGAAGGAATATATCGACGGTCTGCGGTAGGGGAGTGAAGTTCGTCGGTTATCAGTCTGTTGCTTAGTTTAGCTTTTGCAGAAAGTATCCGTTAGGCAAGTGTG
>JAOYMO020033050.1:0-12923 GCA_025802455.2 Iodosphaeria phyllophila | reverse complement strand
CATCTCATCTTAGGACGAGCTCCGATACATTAGATTCTCCCGTGAATACCGCCCTAAAAAACTTCGACAATCTAGATCCGGTTCAGCAGGAACGTGTGTGGGCCGCTATCTCACAGAAACGAGCACTGGGGCGGGGGAGGAGCGGCACGGCTCCTACGCGATTGGCTGGCGAGATGTCGGGCATGGGCTTGGGAGCCGGAGGAAATAATATGTTCCACTCGCGCAGTGTTTCAACTGGGATACCAATGATCACAACCACTGCGATGACGAATGGAGATGCTACTCTAGCATGGGCACCGTGATAAGCGAATCGGTTGGAAGGAAGATGGCTGAAAACTTGAGGTTTGAAGAAATGGATATTTTGGGGGGAAACGGCGTAAATCAGGGGCACTTGCCAAAGGGGGGACCAGCATAGGAACACGGAGTCATGCCTTTTGGGAGCATTTGATGGAATCGGGATGGAATGGTACGGGACTTCAACGGAGGGAACATCGCATTCGACATGCGCAGAATCCTTTGTGCAGCATCGCGGCGGCGTTTTTTCTTCTAACCTTTTGGGACATTTTAGATAGGCATTAGCTCTACTGCATACATACTTAACATTCAGATATTACTACCTATCGGTATTCTGATAGCTCTTTACAAGTCAACTCATGACAATCACAGTTTATTGTCTCGAACCCTTGAGTTCTGTACCGGTAAGCCCAGCTGTGCATCCTTCAAATCGTAAGGCCATGCGTTGAGTCGGGTTACCATCAACTTTAGTCAATTACCGCCGTATCCGGCTCGGATTTTAGATTGTTTTTGAGGGAGACGTAATTACTTAACCCCCTTGGGTAAATTGTACTCGCCTACTGCGTCGCATCTCACCTTTTTACTATCTTCCGCCGTAGTATCGGACGTCAGAGAAACTGGGTGGCCAATTTACGAGAATTAGCAATGCTCAAACTTCATTGAAATAGGCAAGATTGAATACGTTGTCAGGGCCGTGAAATGCTTAATCGAGCTTTCGCAGCCTTGGTTGGACGGCCAGTATTGGAATGACGATACGAAGCTGGGACTCTGAGAATAAAAATCTAACTTGTCCTAATAACTAGGTCTGAGGGATTCGATCTTGATTGTGTTGGACATTGTGTCATAGATATACTGTACCAATCAAGTATATCTAAACATATCGGTCAAAGTCCGGATGGTAGAGGGTTGTACTAAGACCGGTTCAGGTTCAGGGACGAATCCCAACTGGCATAGGTAGACAATGGGTAATCAGGGAACGAATACTAGACGGTGAAAAGGATGGCAGTGCTACCGAGATCGTTGTCATATGTTGCCCATAAAGTGCGCGTCGAGCTTCATCTTTGCCGTAACGCACCAGGGGACTCGGAACACGAACTATGACCATAACATAACAGAACACGGCTTATCTGAAATTTCACTACAATAGCTGAGGCATGATTGGGATAAACTTGTCCAGTGTTCCATTTCACAAGGCCCTTTGCGAGCCACGAGTCACCTAGACATCGACCTATCAACTTCCACATTTACCTACCTCCGTTACTATAGCATCACGATAAGATCGACAGTTGAAATGCACAGTTGTTTGAACTGCTGTAGGAGCCTGAGCTACACAGGTTCAACCCTAGTTGGGGCGGTCACTGGGTTAAGCGTATGATATGAGATGGTCCTTGTAGCCTACAAGTTGTAGGTGCGAAGATTGGGGGAGAGTGAGACAGGGCAATATGCTCAAGACCTGACAAAGAATGACGTGTCGCGAGAATGGGAGGGAGGACAGGATGCCTGAGTTGAACCTGGAGGCGACTACGACTTACGAATCCATCCGATTTGTTGGTCGTACGAGAGATAGGCAAGACCCTTACCATCTTCTTGGGCGAAACAGATTCGGACACCCGAATAGTTAGGCACGGTCGTGCGTTGAATAAGTGGAGGCGTTAATTACATGAACCATGGCACAAGCTGCATCGAGACATTCTGGGGGCAGTGATTGGCTGGCAGATTGTGGGTCCCCAAAACCCCACTTTGGGTCCAACAACGTCCAACCTTGAACGTTTGGTTTTTATTGCAGATTTACGCGAATTGGCCCGCATTCTAGACTGGGATCCTCAGTTTACTTCGTACATCCAATCTATCCATTTGGGCCTAATCTGGTAGGATTGCTTAATACGGGGAATAGCGTCTAAAAGATCCTTCTCCAGTGAAGGAGGGAACCTGTCACAAGACCTAAATAGAAGAGGGAAAGCCACAGTTGTTCTCTTCAAGTCTGCCATAAACAAGCCAATGAGAGCATGCGATTTAGTACGGAATGCATCGCAATCGTATCTTGCGCGCCAAAGGGGATTTCCACTCCACAGCGGTTCTGAACGCCGTTCAGTGAACGGTGTGAACCGACAGAATGCAGCAAGCTGAGAATGACGTAAGCCCATTTCGAGCCGGCTTATCGGGCTATCGATATTGCTGATAGTGGGATCTCTCAGCGCATATTTCTCCCAGAGGCTCTCGTACCTACGCATCGACCCACCTGACGATGGCGCCGCTCAACATGACATAGTTACGTCCTATCTATCGCCCAGCGCAATCTTCCGTACTGCGGCCTCCAATCTGATCTTTCCTCAGTGGCGCGATGGACTTGCCGTTCCAGCACCTTGCGCCCCTGGGCGCGACAAATCGTCTCGTCGCGTCGCGAGGCCCCGAACTTCACGTCTGGGACGCGGCATCGACCATGGTATCGCTTTTGAAATGGCGACATCCACGCGCCGCCCCTGCCACTACCACTGCCGCTATCGCCACAGAGACCCCGACTCGACTGAAGGAAAGTTTGCAGGATACAGCCACACCTCCATCTAAACGACGCAAAACGGATGGCGGTAGCTCGGATGCGCAGGTGAAAGAAGATGTTGAAAAGACAGATGAGGGCGGCGAGGGCACAGTAGAGGAATGTGCTGCTATAGAGGGGAAAGAAGAAGAGAAGGAAGATAAATTGAGTAGGAAACAGAAGATAAAGCAAAATCGAGTGCAGGGACGAGAGCATAAGAAAAAGCAGAAACAGTACAACATCCCGGCGGTAGAGGCTCCGCTGGTCGTCTTGCTCTCAGCTACCTCTGACGGCTCGCACGTAGTAGCTGTGACAGGGTCGGACAAGACAGTCTGGGTGTTTGCGGTTGGGGAAAAGGGACAATTGAGCAAAGTTGGCTATGAGAGACCGATGCCCAAGCGGCCTAGTGCTCTGGCTGTTTCCTCCGATAACGAGACCATATATGTTGCTGACAAGTTCGGTGACGTCTATGCTCTCCCTTTGATCCCAAGTTCAAGTTCCGAGCGCGATTTGGGAACTACGGATGATTCAACACAGATTCCAGTTGAAAAGCAAGAAGATCAAGAGTCGCCAAAGCGGTTGGGTGCTAATGAATTCACTGTGCACACAGGGCGCAACCGACGCGCCCTGGAGAACCAACTCAAACAATTTGAAAATGGGGGCAAAAAATTAAAGAAGAACTCGACCAACAATGGCACAAACCCAAACGCAACCAGCAATGGGCAGCCATCCTTCCAGTACGAGCTCCTCTTAGGGCATGTCTCCATGCTGAGCGCCATCCACTTAGCCCAAGATCCAGACAAGCCAGCTCGTAAGTACATCATAACGGCTGACCGGGATGAGCACATCCGCCTGAGTCGCGCCATCAAAGGACAAACTCACATCATAGAGAGCTACTGTCTTGGCCACCAGTCATTTGTATCTGCGCTGTGCCTACCACGGCCTGATCTACTCATATCTGGTGGTGGGGATAGTGATCTCTTTATATGGGATTGGCGGCAGGACTTGTTACTAGCCCGTGTCCCATTGCTTGATCATGTGAAGGAAATCCCGTCTTGTGAAAATCATTTCAAGGTAGCTGTTTCGGGTCTGTGGAGTTGCGGAGTTGCTGGCGAAACCATGGTTCTCATCATCTGCGAATGGTACATTTATTCTTCCATTAATTTCTTTTTGTGAGCTTCTCGTTCTACTGCTTCGTACTAACCCTCTTCGCAGCGTTCCTGCCCTCCTCATCTTCAAACTGGACAATTCCCATTCCGCTCCGGTCCTAGAGCCTCACCCACCAAAGTGTTTTGAAGGAAACCCCCTGGACCTAGCCATCCTGCCCGCTTCCCCCTCCCTTCCCGAACTGACTATCGTCGTCAGCGTGGACCCACACCAGCAGGGTATGAGCTGGAAAGGTTCCCTGTACCAACCAACTCTCTATGCTCTACATTACAACCGTCAATCCCGCACTTGGCCTCAGCGCTCCGAATTTGGCTTTCCCGAGGGTGTCGGCGACTCTAGCACCTGGACGGATGAGCAGAAATGGCAGCGGAATCGGAACCAACCCGTTTTGGGGAGGGAGCACGAATTACCTCAGGAAGCGCTCGAGAGGTTGTGTCCTGAGCGCTCGCGGATCTTGTACCCAGTTGAGTGTTTGCGCAAGACAGAAATGGGGGCGCGGGGGGATGAAGAGGGAGAGGATGGTACAGAGATGGGGATGGAGGTGGAGGCGGAGGTGGAGGCTTGCGCCGAGGTGGGAAACGAAGAGGGACAAGTTGGGACACTGGATGGCGAGGGTTTGAGTAAGGTCGAGCCAGAAGAAGACGTGGTGGTTGACCGATAGCAAGAGGGAAGTGGAAGGAAATTGAAAAAGCATCTCGCCGAGGAAATTTCGAATCGTGGTGCTCAGAACGTAAATCTTGATCTTTCACTGCGAATGTTACATGAAAAGCCCCATGAGTACCGGTATGCGTCAATGGGAAGCCCTTATCGGGGTGTCGCAAACTATGCGGCTAGGAAACGTGTTCTGTGTTTTCACATAGATCAGTGTTGGCCGCTCAGCTCGACATACGACAAGCATGTTGTCCGCCGGATGGAGCCGATGCCATCTCTCTGGGACCTCTAGTCGTTTCCCTTCATTCCAGGCGAGAAGAGATGCGCCAATTGCATCAGTAAGTCGTTAACACATGGTAGGTTTTCTTGTCTGCTACATTACTTCATTACAACAATACCCTTGGCCTTTGTAGGCCAGGCTTGTTGTATGGTGATTACTTATCGGTATTGTTGTGATCATTTTGCAGTTTATCCGCAACAGCTCCATTGTTCTAACTTGACCTCGCGATCTCGTTTAGACTTGTTCGCAACAAAGGACTTATTGCCTTAAGAAGTTTGGAGGAAACCGACGTGTTGTTTGATTTAAATCCTACCAGAATTGTTAGTACCTCAACGCCTTTGTCAAGTGTCCTAGACAATGGAGAGGTCAGTAACATACCGACCCGTGCAGAAATGACTTGAGATAGAGAAAAAAAAAGATCAATGGACTAAAGATGTTGCAACTAATGCTATTACACCATTGGGCGTCGAATGGTATTATGGTGCGCCAGGCTGCACTAGGCAGCAGCAGATGGATCAATGCAAATAGAAGACCACGATACCACTAGATAGCTTCATCATCTTCATTCTTACCAACCAACCAGCCAGATCGTACGATACCATACCAACAAAAGAAGTGTTAGAAACAAGCACAACGTACTCCCGAGGACCAAAATACATAAATACGAAATCCGTCTTCGCTCAAGGAAGACCTTCGAACTCACATCATCCAAACAAACATTATTCCACTCAGAACTCACTAAAGAAGAAAAAACCCACAACGAATTAACGACTCAACAATAAATTATCCAAGCCCAAAACTTAAAACATCTCCTCCCCTTGTCCGCAACCATGTCCGAAGGCTGGATCTGGATCCGCACCACCCTCGTCGGCCCCAACAAGAACAAACACAGCCTGACGGACGCGCAACTGGGCGTGTGGAAAGACCTATCCGTCCTCGGCATCACTGACGTCGACCGGAAGCTCAAAATCGAGGACCTGTTTCCCGAGTACTTGATGGAGTTCTGCGCTACGGAGTACAAGGAGCGGCTGACCCAGACGAGGTACTGGGGCCAAGTGCCCGATCCGCACAAAAAGGCGTACACGGTTGGCGCTGCGGGTGAGCAGGTCTTAGAGCCGGGAGTGGAGCATTTTAGGCTCGTGGCTTTTCGGAAGTACTGAGCGAGGGGAGTGCTAGGTGAGGATGCTGGCGTGGGGGGCGAGGGGTGCGGGGTGAATGGGGATGCGGCGGAGTGTGCCTGGGATTGGAGTTGGGTCTTAGTCAGTGAAATAAATTGATTGATTGGTTTCGGTTTCTGGACAGATACATAAGCCATTTGAATTCCCTAGAAGTCTCTGACTTCCTCGTGATATTGTGACGCTTTACTTGGAATGCCATCGCGTGTGTCATCGCTACGTGGTTACTCCTATAATAACTAGTGACTGTGTATGGCGATCCATCATAAGGAGATATACCGGTAATGTCGAACCTCCATGTTGGTGCTCTTAGTGTGATATGGACCATTGGTCGCGGCTACTCAAGGCTATACAGTAACTGCAGGTCTTAAATGAAGAACATGAGTGCTGGCCTTCGACTCAGGGCTCGATTTCGCTTCGCTTCGTGTTATGTGGATTTTACCGGCACGAACCGAATTAAACCTATGTCCATTGATAAATAGAGACAAGTTTCAGTACTATCTTGCCACCTCCACATTCGGGTCACTTGTTTGAGCTGAGTAGCAAGCCTGGGGATTGAGGTGCTCCATACGCATTGCGCTGCCAGGCGAGCTGAGCGAACACATTGATTGAATCACCATGTTGTTGGATAAGTACGACCACAGGTAGAACGCAAGCATTCAGGGATACTCGAACTCTAAGGCAGCCTCATTACCGATTTTCACTATACGTATGTTAGCAATGACGTCCTCCCTACAATGATATTGTCATCGTCATTGCACCACATCACTACGCCCATTAGGGTGACCAGCTATCACATTTTAGACCCGCCCGAGCAGGTTTATGCCGGTGTTGGCTAGAACTAATTTCGCTGTCCGAAAGCACACAATCAGTTTGTTCATATTTCATTCAGGAGCCTTAACGATACTAACGTACGGGGGCACAGAACAAAGGGCAAGTTCTCTTGGCTTGAACACAACAAAGGTCATTCCCCGTGTTGTTGCGCTTCGCTATCTTTGTGGAGTTCTCGAAACAAGCGATCAGACACTCTTCTTATCACTTGGGTATGGTTGGTTGTCACTTAGGAAAAATACGAATTCGCCGCACATATCCCCTATGCTCGGAATCTATAAAGCGAACGAATTTCGTGTCTGTGGAGGGGAGACCTCTCAATTCCTGCCTTTCCATCGATGAGCCCCCATAATCTGTAAATACTGGAAAATTATTAGCCAATCCGTCGACATTTATTAAAAGCCAAAACCCTCACACCACGATGTCCAGTCAACCCCTCCTCTGCGCTACGATCAGCGGCCCCAATGGCAAGGATATCCATCTCGTAGATGGAGACCGGAACTTCTGGAGAAAGACAGCCCACCTAGGAATCACAACGTCCGAACGACGACTGAACATCTCGATGCTCAGGTCCGGCCACATGATTACCGTCTTGGTTTTTGACCCGGAGAATCCCGATGTTGATGAGGTTTTTAGGACTGAGATCATCAATAAGGCCGGGCAGCACGTGCTACATGAGGGAGCGATGCGGTTTGTGATAGCGCAAGGTGAGTTCAAATTGGCTGAGGGTGCTGCGCTGGATTTGATCTTACTAGGGAGTCCCTAGACGGGTAAATGGGCCAAGTGCTGTGAGCTTTCCGGGTTTGATTAGGAGATGGACGAGTTTCTCTGGGAAGGCTATGAAGACCCTCTTGCGGAAGAACACAATGAGGTAGATTCAGAATTATCCGAATAAAGACACAAAATAATCTGTCAACCATTTCCCCCTGAGCTTTTGCTTATTGTAGACATTAGTTTCGCATAAGCACAAGAAAATCAACCTTTGATTTTCAAGTGCCGTGCATGCCTTAATCTTGGTCTATTGCATTGTGGTCAATACATGAGAAGGACATGGAGTCGAACAGATGCTCGCTTCCATCTCTTCAGGACTATCAGTTTCAAGGTCAGAAAGCCGTGAGATCACCCCACGGCACATCAGTTGAACCAAGTTACGCCGTAGACCTGCAGATGGTACCGTACAAGGGACAATAAGGTGCAAAGATCAAAACCACCCAACAAACAGATCCAATGATCAGCCAGACGTGAAGGAAATCGACCGTGCAGAACTCACGCTCCTGTCCCTGTATGCGACATGAATTTCTGGCTGTTTGTACTGTAGGTTTCCGACACTCAAGGAATCAGTGAGAAAGAGAAGACATTAAGCCAAGAGCTTCGTCGCATTAAAGATCCTTTTGATCCAAGATCAGAATCAGAATCGAATCTCGAGACGCGATAGTAATCGTGGTTACTCAAAGTGGAACTTCAGAACAGGAGTAAATGTAAACACTGCTTGTATTTCCCTGGAAATACAGACGGACTTGTTGGCTTCTTGTCCATTCGGGGACTGAAAAACTCGGTAGTGGAGCATGGTTCATGTCATCTTTTAGGCCATGCGTAAAACCTATTGCTTGGTTGCCTCGGAAAGTTGCTTATTCTTACAGATTGCCTTACAAGGTAGCTTTCTCTTGTAAATCCACCTGGATAAATCCAAAGACACAGGTATCATAGGAAGCGCATAATAAAATTCAGCCACAGCTCTGGTAACGGTCACAGTCACGCGAGAAACGCGGAACCCGTTACAAATTACGAGAAGATTAGCAAGCAAAACCAAGCATGAAAAGTCGTTTGCTCCGAGAAACGCAGGTGCTCTCTCTCGCTTTTTCGGGTGGAAGCTTTTTCTGACGCACATTCACTGAAAAAAGACTCCAGACCAATCAGATTCAATATCCAACGGTGCAAGTCCTGGGACCAATCCCTGTATCGGAGGGGTCCTAGCCGTCGGCTCGCGGTACCGAAAAAGTAGATTTGCGGCTCCCCCGCACCAAAAGATCTACATAGGTCAAACGCAAGTACCTTGAATCTACTTCTGTGGGTCGCGATTCCATCAGATTCTATCAGGTCATGGCATGGATGCTTCTCGCCCAGCACTGGGTGTTGTGCAATAACGCCGGGTGCATCTCATCAAGCTGCGTTTTTAAGTAAAAACGGCTGCGTTGAGCAGAGAAGCGAATTTGCAGGGCAGCCTTATTCGTCATCTTGACCTGACTCTCGACTTCAGCGTTAGGTCGTCTATCTGTTGTCTTCGACGGTGATTTACCTGCCTCCGGTTGCTTATCTAGTCTGTGATAGACTAGACAGGCCACCCCTCCCCCGACCGCGTTTTGCGAAGTCGACCCAATACTTAACCGAATTTCGGTCGCCAAAATCCTATCACCAGTCCTCCACACAACCGGTTACAACCTCTGTTGTGGTGACCAAAACACCGGTTTACCAATACCTCGTGTGTTTGCGTGCCCAAAGCCCAGGGGATTCCAGGCCATCATAATTCCTGGTAAGTCTCGTTGGCGTGGTCGTACTTTCTCGCTTTTACCACAGCCGAAGACAACATAATCACTAGCAGGCGCTAGACTAGCCGGGCGCTTTCCTCCCAGATGGTCTCCACTAGCGACACTCCTTTGTGTGTCCAGGTGGACATTTGTACTTAAAACAGTGCTGCCCGCCTTGAATCACTTTTCGCATTCCCACCCACAACACCGTATCGGTGCTCACCCCCGTGCCTTCCACTTTCGCTCTGCTGACTTCGCTCTGCAAAGGTTACCTACGCCTCGACATACTCGACCGAGCATTGTTTCTAGAGGACGGATTCTTCGAGGACACGAAAAGCGACGGACGTCTGATCCCGCGCACAGGTGATCAAGATGGTCAAAGAAACCAAGTTCTACGATATTCTAGGCGTATGTGCAACGATAACCCCTTGATGAGTCTGAAGGCAGGCCTGGCTAATTTGAGAGCAGGTGGCGCCTGGTGCATCGGACCAAGAACTGCGGAAAGCCTACAAGACCAACGCCCTAAAGTTCCACCCAGGTAAATCATATCTCAATTACCACTTCCCTGGGACCAAACTCGATTTCTTTAGACACCGCTACTCACAACTCTTCCATAGATAAAAATGCCGACAACCCCGGCGCAGAGGAAAAGTTCAAGGAGATATCACATGCTTACGAGATTCTGTCCGATTCTCAGAAGCGCTCAGTCTACGACCAATATGGCGAAGCCGGGCTAGAAGGAGGTGCAGGGGGCGGCGGCATGGCAGCAGAGGATCTATTCGCCCAGTTCTTCGGCGGTGGCGGCGGGTTCGGCGGTGGACTTGGGGGCATGTTTGGCGGTATGGGCGGCCAGCGTGGCCCTCCCAAGGCACGAACGATCCACCACACCCACAAGGTCACATTGGAGGATATCTATCGGGGTAAGATCTCCAAGCTAGCGCTGCAACGCTCCATCATTTGTCCCAAATGCGAGGGTCGCGGTGGGAAAGCTGGCGCCGTTAAGCGCTGCGATGGTTGTGACGGTCACGGTATGAAGACCATGATGCGTCAGATGGGACCCATGATTCAGCGTTTCCAGACCGTCTGCCCCGACTGCAGCGGTGAAGGCGAGATCATCAAGGATAAAGACCGATGCAAGAACTGTTCTGGAAAGAAAACGGTGGTCGATCGGAAGGTGCTCCACGTTCACGTCGACCGCGGTGTGCGCAGCGGTACCAAGGTCGAGTTCCGTGGCGAGGGCGATCAACAACCTGGCGTGCAGGCTGGCGATGTCGTCTTTGAGATTGAGCAGAAGCCTCATACCCGCTTCCAGAGAAAAGACGATGATCTGATATATAAGTGCGAGATCGAGCTCGTTACTGCCCTCGCTGGTGGCACCGTTTACATTGAACACTTGGATGAGCGATGGCTTGGTGTGGAGATCCTGCCTGGCGAAGCCATAGCACCCGGTATGTATTCACCCTCAAAAACCTTAACTGACGATGAAACTTGATGAAACTCGATTAAACTCGTTACCTGCATATACCTCCCTACATACGTATATACATCTGCTAACATTGGAACCCCTACAACAGACGCCATCAAGATGCTCCGCGGGCAAGGCATGCCATCGCCGCGCCATCACGACTACGGCAACATGTACATTCACTTCACCGTCAAGTTTCCCGAGAAGAACTGGACCTCTGATCCTGAGCATTTCGAGGCCCTCCGCAAGATCCTTCCCTCTCCCGCTGTCGAGGCTATTCCTCCGGCCGATGCTATGACCGATACGGCCGATCTAGAAGACATCGATGCCCAATCGGGGAGCAGGCCTTTTGGCGATTCCGGCATGGATGAGGAGGATGAGGACGGTCATCCCCATGGCGAGCGTGTACAGTGCGCTTCACAGTAGATGAACTCGTCTTCATTTTTCTTGTTCTAATTAGCCCTGATGTCACGACGGGGCCACGCACTCGAGGAGTTCAAATGCAAAAATACTCCCATCCATCCCAGTCCGTAGTCGTGATGCGTACAACCTTCAATCGGAAGAGGGCACTATACCGCATACCAGTTACGCATGAGTCATCCAGTCTCTAGAGTGTTTTCCCCCACCTCAATTCTCGAACTATTGGAACGCAGGTAGATGCCGGGGGTAAGGACTGAGCACACTCGGAAACACGGAAAGTTTGGCGTGGACGGGGGTTGTGCTTGTTTTGTCATTTACCGATACACATCATGAACCAAAACGACCATTGCTGTGGCGTAAGGTTGTTTTTCGTCTTCTCTCTACTACTACAACTACCACTACTACCGTACCGGCTTTACGTTTGCAATAGGTGTGGGTTATGCATGCATGATCATGGCTGGAATGGGAAGGAATGGCAATGCAGGGAAAGGGGGGCCTGCTGGGAAGGAGACACTTGAGGGATGGATGGGTGGATGATTGATGAGTGACTGACTGACTAGCTAAACAAAGAATTTGCTTTGTTTTTTGTTACCGGTGTGAACTTTGAACGCCCTCCCAAATCGCCGTAATGTTAAAGGAAGTGAAGTATAGACAATGTGGCTAATCTAGTATGGTGCTCTGCGTAGACTAGGCGGAGGAGGGTTGGAGAGTATGTCTGCCTTGCCTGTTGCCGCTATAGGAGCCTGTTGCTATTGTGATTCTATGCTTGATTCAGCCAGATGGTAATCGAGAAGTTCTTTCCTCTATCGTTCGTGTTTTGATGGCTTTGATGCTTGTCGTGCTCGCGTTCCTGAAGACTGTGTGCATTGCTCGGTCAGATGTAGCTGAGATTTGGTGGGTTAGAAAATAGGTGACAATAGTTTGTCTGGAGGTGGTTACTGGAAGTCCGTCGGCTATGCGTGTTTTGCTCGGTTTCTATTCCTCAACCTTAGCTATCAAAGTCTTCACTTCTCTTCTGTCACATGTTCCCATGGTTGGGGCGTGTGTGGTCCGCCATACCAGCACCTCGCGCCCCTGGGTATCAGGCACGTTCATCCTCTCGATTTGCAAGAAGCTCAAAACGGCCCTACTGTTCAGCCACCCCGGGTGCTCTACGTCCCTCAAACCGAAGTCCACCGGGGCTCGTATACGAGACATGCATTAGGTGGAGAGGATAGGGGGGTTCTTGCGTTTCGATATCTGCACTCCTTGGGCTCTTTGCCTTTCTGGAAGGCCGGTAGGAAGTGGTTTGGCGGAGTAGTTTTATCCCCGGTTTAGACAGGGTTGACTTTTCGTTGCCTCGCCATTCGACCCGCTTCCAAAACGGTGGTGCTGTGACGACTACTATCATTCACGACATGTAGTGGACTCTCTGCAGCACGATAGATTTACATGAGAGAACATGGACCTTGTCCGATATGGTTGAATGAGTTTATCGTTCATTGTGAATTTCAGAATTCGCATCCAAGTTAATGCCTTCTCACGCCGGAAAATCAAACCACTCTAGATCCAAACTCCTGTATGCCCCCCCCCCCCCCCCCCC
>JAOYMO020032957.1:0-12933 GCA_025802455.2 Iodosphaeria phyllophila | reverse complement strand
CCGCTTCGCCGGGGTGATCCGGGCGGCGGTAGCTTCCGTCTTCCGCTGATCCGCAGGAAGGGCGGCCAGCGTCGGCCGCTTCAGCTCGAACGCCACGTCGATCCTCGCCTCGAGAATCTGCTCGGCATTTCGATCGGCCACCGGCAAACCGGTACCGGCCCTGATCGTGACGGGGCGGTGCCCCTCGAGCAGCACCACCATGTTGGCGAACGGCTGGTGCTTGCCCTCGGTGACGAAGGCCTCGCGCGCCTTCGCGCGGCCGCTGTAGCTTTCCTCGGTGCTGATCTTCTGCCCGTTGCTCGAGCCCGTGCGGACGTACCACTTGCCGGCGACGTTCTGCAGAAGCCAGATGGTGCGGGGGAGGTGCTTGCCCTTGTTCATGGTGTCTCCAACGGGGGAAGGTCGACGGTCTGCCCGGCGAGCGCGTGCGTGCAGTCGCCGAGGAAGATGATCTGGCCCGGTTGGGCGCCATTGCAGCCGATGAACGAGTGGCAGCGCATCGGCACCTGCTCGTCGCTGTCGTCGCTCACAAAGCGCGCGCCGGTCACGAGGACGCTCGGCGAAACGACAGGGCGCAGGACGTCGCCGTTGAAGGTCCAGCGCCGACCCGGAGCGCCGCCCTCGGTGGCGATCGCGTGCCGCTCGTTGCAGCCCGGGCAGCGGAAGCCGTAGCCGGCCTGCTCGGGGCGGCCTTCGACGTGGCTCGACTCCCACCGCCTGAAGACCGCGCGGTCGCTCATCGCGTCTTGATCCCCATGCCGTCGGCGGAAGGCTTCAACGCTTGGTACTGCCGCTGGCAGCCGAGGGCGGCGGAGAAGGCGAGCTCAGCGAACGCGCTTCGCTCTCGGTCTGCTGCGCCTCGGCGCTCGAGCAGGTCGGCGAGCAGGCCGGCGGACGCGCGGGCGGCTGCGAGCTGCTCAGCAGCGGAGGAATCAGAGGCTGGGGTGGCGAGCTGCCGGCGTAGATCGGCGAGCTGGCGAGACAGCCGGCCAGAGGCAGCGGCAGAACTAGCAGCGTCAGCAGCTCGAATCGCAAGGCGGGCATTCGCATCGTCGCGCTCCTTCTCGGTGGCGTTGAGCCGGTCGGCGGTCACGGCCGCGGCGGCTTCCAGATCCTTGATTCGCTGGGTCGACCCCTTGGCCTCCAGCAGCTTGTAGTCATTCTTCCACGCCGTCGCCTCGTGGCGTTCGTAGAGGAACCCGATGCCGAGCGCGATCGCCACCCAGGCCATGAGCGAGAGGCCCCGGAAGAACGAGAGCGCGCCGGACAGCGCACCGGTGATCAGAGTAGCGCCCATGAGCTCGGCTCCTTCAGTCGATCGCGTGGAACAAGGATGCGGTGGCCGTCGCCCCGCACGTACCAGACGCCCTTCGGCGAGGTGGTGGCCTCGGTGTCGAGCACGTAGCCCGGCGGCCCGGGCGGGATCGGCTGCTCCTCGAGCGGCACCGGGGTGGTGTCATGGTCGAGGTTCACGGCCGGTACTGACAGGTCAAGGTCGAGCCGGCTCATGCTCAGGCCCAGCCGAGGCGGCGCTGTTTCAGGCGCTGGTAGAGGACGACGCCCCCGATGACGATGCCGAGCCCGCCGAAGAACATGGGCGGCGTCACGTCGAACTGCGCGAGGAAGCCGCGCACGCCGGTGGTGGCCGTCGTCACCTTCGTGACGGCGCTGCCGGCCGTCTCCGCCTGGTCGCCGAGCGCCGACACGAGGCCGAGCGCGCCGGTGCCGACAGACGCGGCGCCCGAGAGCGACATGGGCGACTTCGCAAGGCTGGACTCCGGCGCCACTTCCTGCGGCGAGGCGACGTGGCCCTCGTCGTCCGGGATCGGCGTCAGGAACATGGCCTCCTCCTGCGCGCGCCGGGCGGTGAGGCCGTCGACCACCTCGAGCTTCTGCGTGGCCGGGTTGCGGGCCTGATTGAACAGGCCGAACGCCTTGGCCGCAGCGGCGCGGTTGCCCTCGTTCAGGCGCTTGAGTACGGTCGACGGCTTCTTCGTCTTGCCGTCTCCGGCGAAGTTGCCCTCGCCGATGTTGTAGACCAGCAGGACCAGCGCGCCGAGCTCGTTCTCGTTGAGCGGCACCTTGACGTGGCGGTGCACGACGGCCACCCGCTCGCGCACGGAGTCCAGCAGGCGCTGGTCGGCGTATTCCTTGTTCCACGCGGGCATGCCCATGTAGACGCCGTCCGTCTCGCCCCAACCGTTCGTGGGCACGCCGGCGGGGCAGACGTAGGCTTCGAAGGTGAGCCCCTCCTTCTGCGCCAGCAGCAGCACCGCGGGCCAGCAGATAGGCCAGTCGAGCGCCTGGTTGGGCGTGGCGTTGCGGATGAGCTTCGGCTTCGTCGGCTTGAGCAGAATCTTCGCGGGCATGGGTCGGCTCCTCGGGTTAGCGGATTTCAAGGTCGATGGCCAGCAGCTGGGACCGTGCCAGCTCGAGGCGTGGGAACAGCGCGCCGTAGGCCGCAGCGGTGTCGTGCACGTCGCGCGGCTCATTGTCTCCGGCCAGTTGCAAGCCGAGAAGGATGCCGACGTCCGTGTCGTGCAGGCCTCGGCCCGGGAGGATGCGCATGCCCACGCTCAGCGCCGCGCCACCGTGGCCGCGCAGAGGTGAGCTGGTGAGCAGGGGGACGACGCGGCCGAAGCGGCGCGACGGCACGAGGGAGACGTTGAACCAGCCGACCGGCAGCGCGCTCTCGCCGCTCAGGAAGGCTCGGTCAGCGCGCACGGGCGGCTCCCGGGTGTAGCAGGCCACGAGGCCGTCGATGTAGAGGCGGCCGATCGTGGCCGTGGTCAGGTGCTGGATCCGCTCGAGCCGGAGTTGCGTGGCCGGCTTGACCGGCCCCGGCTCATCAGCCACCGCTGTCTTCCAGCGGCGTGAAGTCGGAGGCCTCGCGGACCATTTCGGCCGCCGCCGGCTTGAGCGGGACGGCCGGGTCGGCCTTCTTCTGTCGCCGGCGGCGCTCGGGCGGCCGCAGGATCGAGGGGGTCGGCGCGCTCGAGCTGGGCCCGCTGCTGTCGACGAACGCGCGGTCGAGGGGTTCGTCCAGCTTGCCGGGCTTCGTCACGTCGACGCCGAGGTTGCGCCAGAGCCACTTGATCGCCAGCTTCTCGATCAGCACCGACCCCATGAACGAGCCGACGATCACAGAGCCGGCCGTCACGGACTCGCCGAGGCCCTGCCCGACGCAGAGGATGAACAGCAGCAGGCCGGTCAGCCACGAGCCGAGCATGTGCGAAATGCAGAACAGGCCCATCCACCGGAGCTGGCCGTTCGTGCGCAGCTCGTCGCGGATCCGGTTGAGCAGCGCGACGATGCCGGCGAGGGTCGACAGCACGAGGGTGAGCACCCACGCGACGCCGGGGATTTCCTTGAAGCCGGTGCCGAACTGCGTGGTGGCGAGAGCGTGCGCGCTGGTGGCGATGAGGAGCAGCGCACCGAACTGACCGATCCGCGCGAGGGTGTCAGCGAGTCGCATGTTCAAGCGTTGCCCATGACTCGCCGTACCTGCTTCACGCGGGCGACGGTGTCGAAGACGGCCACCAGAACGCAGGCCGTGCAGTCGAGGATGTAGCGCATGACGAGGAGGGTGTTCGTCGAGTGCAGCGCCTGCAGCCACACCATCAGGAACAGCAGGATCGCCAGCACCATGAAGATCTGGTGGCGTCGTCGGTCGGCCCATCGGAGGTGAAAGCGCGGGGGCATGAGGTCGTTCACGATGCAGTCGACAAGGCCGACCAGCGCCGTGGCGCTGATGAGGTAGAGCACCACCCACGCCTCCGTCCCGATCGCATCGAGCGTGATGCGCTGCGCATTGATCGGCAGCACCCAAGCGAAGCACGTGGTCAGCAGCACCGAGCCCGAGAGGTAGAGCCGGACCAGCCAGTATTGCGGCCGGGGCAGCATCAGGAACTGCACGAAGCGGCGGGCGAAGCCGTCGTGCATGTAGGCAAGGACCGTCATGGCAGCGCGTTCTCCTCGGGAGGCCGGAATCGTATCCGCGTTCACTTGAGCGTGATTCCCCGCTTGTCCGGGCCATAGCTGGCGGCAGGGCCACCAGCCGGGATGCTCCGCGAGGTCGTCAGCGGGCTCCAGATCAGGAGGTTTCCCGAGCTGCCCGCGTCATGGATCCCCGTGGCAACGGCGGTGCCTTGCCCGGGCGAGGTCGGCGCCGGGAAGGTGAGCGTGATGTTGTTGCTGATCCGGCCGCCGGTGCCGCTGCTGGCGCCGGTCGAGCCCACCGACTGCGTGCCGCTCCAGTTCGTGCGGCTCGAGGCCATCGCCACCCGGGTGTAGCCGCCGGCCGAGAACTCGGTACCGCCGCCGGCGTTCGATGGCGCGGCGGAGTAGAGCGAGAAGTACACGGTCGCCGGCCAGCTCCACGACTGCGCGCGGAAGATCAGGTCGATGAGGGAGTTGGCGCCGTAGTCGGTAAGGCCACCGACCGAGCCGAGCGACAGGACGATTTCGCCAGCCGCGATCGACACCGGGTTCGGGTTGCCGGTCGTGATGACGATCGGGGCGATGCTGGCGATCATCCAGCAGTTGCCGCCGGTGCTGGCGTCGAACAGGCCGACGACGTTGGCCGTGCCCCAATTGCCGCCAGGGTTGCCCCAACTGACGGCGTCGTTGTTCGAAGTCTCGTGGCTCGTGCCGCTGCTGGCCAGAGTCGAGCCGGCGAGCTGCGTGCCGGCCCATTTCGCCAGCGAGCGGGCGTAGGCCTGCCGCGCGTAGCCGGTGCCGCTGAGCTCGGTGAAGCTGCCGTCCGAGCCGGCTGAGCCGAGCGCCCAATAGAAGTTGGTCGGCAGCGTGAGACCTTGCCCGCGGATCATTTCCGCCAGCGCGTTCTCCATGTAGTCGGTCATCTGCGACATGGTCGTGGTTCCTTTTGCTTAGAGGCCGGCGCCGCCGCCGCTGCCGAGTATGAGGACGAGGTGAATGAACCGCTGCTCCTGAAGGATCGCCGAGCCGATCCGCCGGATTTGCACCCTCAGGGCGCACACGAGCTCGTCCGCGCCGTTGGCGGCGGCGCCGACGGCCTCGTCGCCGGTGATGGACCAGACAATGTCCGCGTCGCCGAGGCGTGTCCAGACCCCGACCGGGCCGACGCACACGCACCCCAGCGAGGTGAGGTACGAGAAGGAGCCGTAGTCGTCCGCAAAGACCTCGTACTGCTGCGCCTCCCACGGCTCCACGGGCGAGACGTTCAGCCACTCGCGGGTGAAGGGGGTGACGATCGGCGGGTCGGCGATCTCGTGGTAGCTGTTGATCGCCAGTGACGCGCTCGAACCGTCGGCGCCCATCCGGTAGCCGGTGAGGCCGCCGCGGTAGGTCGAGTCGGGGAGGCCGACATTCCCGCCCCGAATCTCGTGGTCGGTGAGCCGCACGAGGATCGCGACGCCGCTGCTGTCGTCGGGCACGTCTTCGCCGTTGTCGACCGGATCCTGAATCTCACCGGGCGCCGGCAGCAGGTGGTTGTCGCGCGTGTGCACGCGCTCGTCGTCGATCACGACGGTGATGTCGAACAGTTGAGCGCCGTCGTCGGTGGTGCCGCCGTCCTCGATCCTGTCGATCTTGGCGACCTCCTGCCCGCTGGCCGTGCCGATCATGAACTTGGTGCGCTCCCCCGCCGCGTCGGCGAGGCTGAGTTCGAAGTCGGGAGCGACCGGCAGCGTCACGTCCCAAGCCGTCGGGCCCGGCAGCACCTCCACCGGCGCAGTCAGCACGCCGTTCGATCGGTGCAGGCGCAGGAAGACCGGGCCCTTCGTGAAGTCCGGATGCTCGGTCAGGCCCATGACGAGCGTGTCCGGATCCCAATACGCGACGTCGCCGGCGATGCCGTAGCCCGCGTTGTCGGGCTGCACGAACACGGTCTGCATGAACCGGACGGTGGAGCCCTCGGCGGCCGTGGTGAGCCGCGCGCTGGTGCCGCGCAGGCTCATCTTCGTCGCCATGTAGAGGCCTTCGCGCTCCGCCTGGAAGTGGCCGATCACGCCCTCCAGCGGCAGGTAGACCGGGCGGTCCATTTCCGGCAGCGCCGGGTCGTACGTGCTGATGTCCCAGCCGAGCGCCAGCCGGCGGTCACGCTCGAACGTGGTGATGGAGAAGCCGACGCACGGGCATTCGATCGTGTCGGTGTCCCACTTGATGCCGGACTGGTACTCGACGATCACGCCGTTCGGCTGCTCCCGCGGCGGCAACTCGCCGGCTATCGCCATCGAATCCGGCTGCGTGTTGCGGACGTGGAAGCCGGCGGTCGGCAGGTCGACCCACTCGTCGCGCGTCAGGGTCCGCACGCCGGCGGCGCTGAAGGCCCGGGCCCGCCCAGCTCGAGCGATCGCCTGTTGCATATCGTCCGAGCTGCGCGCGGTGCTCACGACGGCGTCGAAGTGATCCTGCCGCGCCTCGTTCACCTGCGCGAAGCGGTAGAGGCTCATCAGGTCGATGCGGTCGTCCGAGAGGCCCTCGCCCCACGGGGCCGAGCCCGATCGCCAGAGGTCGGCCAGCGCCCACGCCGGCAGCCGCGTGGCGACCGGGTCGCTCCAGCCGGTGTCGGGGTGCCACGTGGGGATCAGCGCGTTCGTGATGACGCTGAAGTCCTTGTAGCTGTCTTGGCTGAGCTGCTCGGACCCTTGGATCTCGATTTCGACGTGCGTCGCGTCCGGGTTGAGCGAGGCTGGCTGCGACAGCTCGGCGCGGAGCCCCACCCAGCGCAGGTCGTCGCGCGCCCCCGGCTTCGTGTTCTTCAGGTTGGTGCGGCACATGCGCGTCTCGCATCGGATCGCGGCCGAGAGCGGCTTTCCGTGGCTCCACCGCTGGGGCGTGTTCGTCTCGTCCTTGCGCTCCTGGTCGTCGAAGATCGACCACTCGCCGAGCGGCTGGCCGAAGTCATTGATCTCCCGAATCTGCGCCTGCCACCTGACCGTGATCGTGTGCGATCCGTCGCCCTCGTTGTCCTGGAGGCCGAGGCCCTGCGATGCTTCGACGTCGTAGTAAAGGGCGCTGACCCGTTCGCCGGGCCGGCAGCAGGCGTAGGCCGCCGTGTAGATACCGTCGCCGAGGTCGTTGGCCTCGAGCTCCACGCCTGCCACCTCGCTGGACACCCGGATGTTGGCCTTGACCCGCTGGGGCTGGTCGCCCGGGTTGAGCCAGTTCACCCACACGCCGTTGTACCTGGTGGTCGGGGTCTTGCCGATGAAGGCGCGCACCAGCTCGTACGAGCCGAGGCCAACGCAAAGGATCACCGAGTAGTACTGCTGGGTGTTCTTCGTCGGATTGTCCGGGTCGGTCGGGTCTGGTCGGTAGTCGACGTAGGGCTGGCCCGCGAAGGGCGGCGTCGACTTCGTGTGCCCGAGGAGCTTCCAGATCGGCTCGTCGATCCGGGCGGCGTTGCCGGCGAGGCTCGAGGAGAACACCGAGCCGGCTTTCGCCGGGCCTTCGGCCTGCCGCGGCGGGACCAGCAGGTTGTAGGCGAGGTTGGCCGCGATCAGCCACGGCAGCGCCTTCGCCGCGAGCGCGTAGTTCTGCGACAGCAGCGAGACGACGATCACCGCGATCGCTAGGATGGTCCGGATCGTCTCGCGGCCTTGCGGGTAGTCCTGCCAGATGATCGTGTCGCCCGGCGCGGTCACGCGGTGCCAGTGCGCGCGCAGCAGGTACTTGCCGTTGACGTTCAGCACCTTCGACCCGCGCGTCTCGACCACGAAGTCGCAGAACCGGACCCCGAGCGGCACCTCGTGAAAGTCTTCGCGGCTGAGCGGCACCAGCGGGTTGCGCTGGATCGCCATCATCGGCATGCGCAGGTGGAGCAGCGTCCCGCCGATCGCGGGCAGCAGCAGTTCGGTGCTCGTGTTCACGCCGCCAACCTCCAGAGCTCGAAGTGCCGGTAGCCGCCGGCGCGCGCTTCCTCGAGCGAGGTCGCCACGACGCTGCCGACCGGCCCCCGCGTCTCGGTCATGTAGCCGTCGGAGTGCAGCAGGCGCAGGCCGGAGCCCGTCTGCGTCATGTAGCCGACGTGGCGACCCTTCGGCCCCCACATCAGAACGATATCCCCATCGGCTGGCACGTCGTCAGGCGCCGGCCGCCAGCCCGACCGGGTGGCCGCCAGCTTGATCGCCTGCACGTTCTCCGTCTCGTCGATGCTGCCGACGAGCACGGGGGGCATGTCGACGCCATGGCGGTGCAGGAAGACCCAGCGCACCAGCCCCCAGCAGCTGAAGGCTTTCGGCCCTTGGCCGTCCGGCGTCCACGGCAGGCCGATCAGGGGCGCGGCCCAATGCATCGGCGTGCTCATCGCACCAGCCCCGGATACTGCGATCGCCGGAAGGTGGTCGACGGTACCGACACGTTTGCCGGGTCGCCGTAGCCGCAGGTGAAGGTCACGGCCTCGGCGTCGATCGAGACGCCAAGCACCAGCATGCGGGTCGGCGGCATCACGGCCGGCGCGGCGGTGTCCTCGGGGTCGTACATGCGATTGACGATCTGCCACGGCTCCAGCGAGCCGCGTGTGAGGCGCAAGGCCTCGCCCATGACGCCCTGCACGTTCGACACCGTCACGGTGATCTGAGGCGCGGCCGCGCTGTCCGACTCCTCCGGCTTCGTCGACTTCAGCGGAGCAGCGAGGAAGGTGACGGTCCCGCCGGGGTTGCGGTCGGCGGTGTCCTCGAGCGTCGCCACGAGTTGCCGCATGTTGGCGACCACGTAGAGCGGGCCGTCGGGCGTGCCCACCGAGTGGTAGAGCTCGAAGCAGTTGAGGAACGGGTGGAGCGGCTGGCTGTGCGCCGCGTCGAGCAGGGCCTCGGCCAGGCTGACGCCGTTCACTTCGTCGGCGTAGTCAGGCATTGGCGCCGGCCTCGGTCAGTTCCCACTCGACGCGGTTCGCGGTCGTCATGCCGAAGCGGTTGAGCAACAGGCCGAAGGCCGGGCCGACGGTGCGCTCGACAAGATACCGGTCGCGCTGGGTGCGCCAGTAGACCACGTCGTCTCGGAGATACGCGAACAGGACGTCGGACGCGGCCACCTGCGAGGCCCGCTTGTCGTCGGTCGCCAGCTTGCCGCTGTAGGCCTCGGCGAACGTGTCCGTCTGAAAGCTGCTGGTGATCACGTTGTACCAGCGCAGCTTCTGCACCTCGTTCTCGACGTAGGCCAGCACCGGCTGCATGTTCGAGTCGAACGCGAGCGACACGGAGCTCACCAGCCCCAGCCCGGAGACGAGCACGGTCACCGGCGAGCCGCTGATCGGCGATACCTTGATCTGCGCGCCGTCGACCCACGCGCGCCAGACCTGCACCTCCCGGCCCTGCGTGCCGTCGTTGAGTGCGACGCCGCCCAGCTCGAGCGACTCCAGCAGCTCGAAGTCGTCGGCGTCCGGGTCGAGGAATGAACCCTCGACCGGCGTGGCCGAAATGGCTTGCCCGGGGACCATCAGTGGCGGTCCCAGCTGAAGGACCACGACATCGAGAGCGTCATGGTGTTGTCCTTCGGGATGGTGGTGCCGTCGCTCACCTTGGCGAAGCTGGTCTGCGTCGGCAGGACCGAGCCGCCGTAGGCGTTGATTTCGGTCGTGATCGAGCGGATGCCGCCGGCGAGGTTGCCGACGCTGATGCCCGCCGAGAGGGCGAACGAGCGGGTCTTGCTGCCGGGGGTATAGGTGCCCATGGCCCCAGCGGTGAGCGAAGTCGTGGTGCCAGACGGCCCCGCGGCGAGGTTCGTTCCGAGGGCGCCGTCGTAGGCCGAGCACGTCACCAGCGCTCGGAGCCAGTCGGCGTTCGGATGAGTCGCGCGCGCCGAGGCGATCGAGCGGTTGCGCGACACGTAGTTGTAGGCCACGCCGGCGATCGTCACCGTGCCGGTGCTGTCGGTGGTCTGCGGATACGTGATCACCTGGTACGTGACCTGCAGGATTTCCAGCGAGGACACCGCGAAGGCGGTGGGCACTCCCATGTTGTCGACGATCAGCGCGCGGGTGGCGAGCGTGCTGGCCGTGGAGGCGCTCCAGCCGAGGCCGATCTCGGCATAGTTCCCGTTGAGGGAACCCATTGCGAACTCCCACGTGGTTTCGCTGGTCGTCTCGTAGTTCGGCGAGCCCGCGTTCGTCAGGGTCGCCGGCGCGCCAGCGGCGAAGCTGGTGGTCCATGCCGCTTGCGCTTGCAGTTGCGTGTCGCTGTTGGCCGGCGTCGCGGTGCCAGTGCCGATGCGCAGGAAACTCCCGAAGGCGTCGCCAGTTCCGATCTTGTCGAGGCCGACGTCCGTGAACAGGTTGTGGAACCAGTCGGTCTCGCGGACCACCTGACGCTGCGCGTTCAGCTTCGAAAGCCGGATCCGCCCACGAACGCCGACGCTGACCTTCAGGCGGGCGAGCAGCTCGGCCTCCACGATCGCCGGGTCGAAGCGTCGGAAGTAGACGCCGGCGTCGGCGAAGCGCTCCGCCTCGAGCCGGTCCAGCATCAGCGCCACCTCGTCCTTCACGACTTGAGGTACGGCGCGCGCAGCGGGGTGCAGAAGGTCAGCGGCTTCGACGATCATGAGAGTTCTCCGGACAGAGGGATGGCGAGGCCGACGTTCACGCGCTCCGCCGGGTGGTGGTAGGGAACGAGCCGGACGACGAGCTCGCCGGACAGCGGGATGGAGAGGCCGAAGTTGGCCGTGTGCTCCGGCGGCTGGGCGAACTCTCGCAAGACCACCGCCAGCTCGGCCGAGACTGGAACGGAGATCCCGATGTTGGCCGATTCGGCCGGCTGCGAAAACGTCCGGAGGATTTCGGCCAGCTCGCCCGCGGTAGGAATCGACAGGCCGAGGTTGGCGAGCGCCTTCTGGATCGCTGCCAGGTTGCCGACGACCGGCACCGCCAGCCCGAAGTCTGCCGAGTCCTCCACCACGAGCGCATAGGGCCACGTCGTGTAGATGAACCGGCGCGCCTCGATCTCCGGCGGCAGGCTGCGGCCACGGACCTCCACGGTGCCGCTGATGATCCATGAACCGCCAGGCACGCGCCGGCGATGCGGCGGGGCCACGAAGCGCCGAACGGCCGTCACGAGGCCGGCGGGGTGCGGCCAGAGCGCGAGGAACCAGAGCCCGCCCCGGCGCAGCGACAGGCGCCACCACTCGCGGAAGATCGCGGCCTCGTGCGGCCGAAAGAAGAACTCGACCTGCTGGGTGGCGTGGAAGTCACGCGACGCCGGCGCCGTCTCGAACGTCCCGTGCACGCTCGAGCTGTGCCGGCGCTCGGTCGGCGTGAGAGTGCCGAGCCGCGGCGCTGGCAGCTCCTTCGGGTAGACGACAGGGATGGTCGCCACGTGGCTGCTTCAGTCGATCTTGAAGTTGGTCAGGTACGGACAGCCGTTGTGTCCGGCGGTCAGGTTCTGCATCTGCTGCGCGACGGGGTCCGGGCCGGCCACGTAGTACGTGAAGAAGGCCGACGCTTGGCCCGGCCCGTAGCCCATTTGCCGGATGCTGATGCGGACGCCCTGCCCCTTTCGGGAGTTGGTCATGAGCGTGATCGGGATGAACCACGCCTTTTGCGACACCGCGTCCGCGAGGATCGAGTCTGTGGCGCTGAAAAGCTGCTGGCACCACGAATACGGCGATGCCCACGCGTAGTAGGGGACGCTGTTGCCAGAGCCGTCGTTGACGTACCAGCCGCCGTAGGTGCCGTATGGGTAGCCGGGAGGCTGTTCGCCCGAGAGGTTGGTCCATCCCCAGAGGCTGGAGATACCGGCAAGGCCACTGCCTCCCGTGCTGCAGACGGAATCCATGGCAACGCCGCTCTCGTCTTCGACCAGCAGGCCCGCACCGAGGCACGACACCGAGGCGGAGGCCGGGTTGTTCGTGCAGAAGTACATGCCCTCGGCCGAGTCGTAATAGAAGTGCCGCATGCCGCTGGCGTAGACGCCGGCGACGCTGCCGAGCGCCCGCACCTTTACCGCGTCGGTATCGTTGCCGCAGATGGTGCCGCTCGTCGCGTTCAGGTTGCTGAGGGTGGTGCCGGTGCCATTCGGGAACCACGCGATGTACGGGTAGTCGGCCACCGCCGCGTAGCCGAACAGCGTCGGGTTCCGATTGGTGGGCGCAGTCTGAAACGACATGATCGCGATGCGGCCGGCGCTGCCGTTCTTGCGCGCGAGCAGGATGTAGGTCTGGCCGCTGACAAGCTGGCTGCCGACGCACTCCCACGAGAAGTCGGCCCCGGGCGAGGTCGCGTCGATCAGCGTTTTCAGGTCGGTGAGGTAGCCGATCGAGGTGCTTGGGACGACCTGCGTGCCGTTGCCGCTGCAGAACCATTCGAGAGTGGAGCTCATGTGTCGTTCCTCGGTTTCAGATGTAGGTGACTTCCGTTGCCGGTCGCGGCGGGTTTGGCGCGCCAAAGCAACCGCCGAGGGCGTTCATGAAGGGACCCTCGATCAGGTGCGCCGCCAGGGGCGCGCGCCCGCCCGCCTCGTTGCCGAGCACCGTAGCCGTGATCGTGAAGTCAATGTCGCCATATTCAAGATAAAACTCACCCGCTCCTAAATAAGGAAGCACGTTCCATCCCTGCACATCATCATACACACACATTCTCGGATACCATTGCGCTATTTCATACACCCAGCCATTCTTTGTGTTGTTCCTTCCCATTCTATCCGTACCATATTCAGGAACATCAAACGAAAACTCGATCGTCAAATGCAGTTTGCCACCGGCCGCTTTAAGCGCGTCCTGCAACCAGACCTGCATTCGCGTGTCCGATACATTATATTTTGGAGTGAACTTCTTTCCTCCGGTCTCAAGAGTTATTGATTTTATTACATCACCTTGTGTGAAAACGCCATTCGCCCAGCGACCACCGGTCTGTGTTGTCGTTGCCGAAGCGCGCGAATCCGCCCGATAGATATTCTGATCTACCTGCAGCCAGAGAAATTTAAGTTCGTCAGGACTGTTATTCGTATACGTCAGATCCAT